>JAVTVY010035168.1:0-13680 GCA_036873755.1 Hanleya hanleyi | reverse complement strand
TCTTCAGGCAAGACTTCAACCGGAGGTACTGCTGGGTCAAAGGGAAAATCTTCTCCACGTCTCATGCTTTTCGTCTCATACAAGCGGATAGGCAAGCAAGGCAGGGATGCAGGCAGGCAGGCAGGCAGGCAGGGAGACAGGTCAGGTCAGGTCAGGTAAGTCAGATTGAATACACCCCTTTCCCTAAAAATGGACTCCTTTTATACGTTTTGCATGTGGGTTTCAAAATGGTGGACAACAACAGGCCGCCATTTTGAAAACCCAGAGACCTCATTTGCATATTTTCAAAATGGTGGACAACCACAGGCCGCCATTTTGAAACACACCACCCACAACACACACAAACAAGCCGCCATTTTGAAACACACCACCCATAACACACACAAACAAGCCGCCATTTTGAAAAACCCAAAGACCTCATTTGCATATTTTCAGTAACAACAGGCCGCCATTTTGAAACACACCACCCACAACACACACAAACAAGCCGCCATTTTGAAAATATGCAAATGAGGGCTGGGGATGGGGCAGGTGAAATTGTCCACCATTTTGAAACACACCACCCATAACACACAACTACAAGCCGCCATTTTGAAACACACCACCCACAACACACACAAACAAGCCGCCATTTTGAAACACACCACCCATAACACACACAAACAAGCCGCCATTTTGAAAATATGCAAATGAGGGCTGGGATGGGGCAGGTGAAATTGTCCACCATTTTGAAACACACCACCCATAACACACAACTACAAGCCGCCATTTTGAAACACACCACCCATAACACACACAAACAAGCCGCCATTTTGAAACACACCACCCATAACACACACAAACAAGCCGCCATTTTGAAAACCCACACACCTCATTTGCATAAACTCATTTGCATAAACTCACGCATGCGCACACACACACTGCCGACCAGAAAAACAAATTCTGCGCATCACCCACAACACACACAAACAAGCCGCCATTTTGAAAATATGCAAATGAGGGCCGGGGATGGGGCAGGTGAAATTGTCCACCATTTTGAAACACACCACCCATAACACACAACTACAAGCCGCCATTTTGAAACACACCACCCACAACACACACAAACAAGCCGCCATTTTGAAACACACCACCCATAACACACACAAACAAGCCGCCATTTTGAAAACCCACACACCTCATTTGCATAAACTCAGGTGAAATTGTCCACCATTTTGAAACACACCACCCATAACACACAACTACAAGCCGCCATTTTGAAACACACCACCCATAACACACACAAACAAGCCGCCATTTTGAAACACACCACCCATAACACACACAAACAAGCCGCCATTTTGAAAACCCACACACCTCATTTGCATAAACTCATTTGCATAAACTCACGCATGCGCACACACACACTGCCGACCAGAAAAACAAATTCTGCGCATGCGCAGTGAGGCGCTATTCGTCCCAAAGACTTGCTCTATACTACTGACGAGGCTCTCAACAGAGTAGACCAAGTAGAACTTTTAAAGAACTTTCAATATCAAATTGATACACACGACCTTACAATACCCCCATCATATTTGATGAAATTTCAACGCAAAGACTATACTGACAAAATTAAAACGAAATCGTGGAAAAGAGAGCTATTCAAAGATGTTAAACGTGTGCTGAGCGAGTAACTCTATATGAGGGATAGGTGAAAATGTACTTCCACCTCTATTTTATGTGCTCTCACCATAGCACAAATTTATCAGTTTGAGTTTCTCATGCGTCCACCAGACACAAAAGCAGTTGTATTCTAATTTTGGCTATTCATTTTGATTTTAGATGTGCTGATTGAATGTCATATCGATAAATGTCGATGTAATTATATAGTAATCATCGCATCAATAAATACTATATAAATAAACTTGCGTTGTTGTTAGTATATTTTTTAGATATATCTTTGTATCGAGCCCAGGTTTTAGTAACGTCATGACGATGAGAAATTGCCACAGGTTCTAGCCCACGTTGTGATGTCATCAATGCTTTCTCAAATGACCACAGGTTCAGGTTCAAGCGCGGGTACTCATTATCTTAGCACAGGTCAGGGCGAAACTGAAAAGGCACAGGGTCAATCGCATGATTTGCAGACGGTATGAAGACGAAGAATGGATACAGGATCGGGTCATGGTTTAGATGACGATGCCATGATGACGAATCGCACAGGTTTGCAGTATATTGTTTTTTTAATACTACCAATACGGTGTGCCTAAGACATCAATACTAGGCACCATACCGTTTTTAATGTGACATTACGAACGTCACATCGTTTCTACACATTTAATATTTTTACATACGATACAAGTGCTAGTTTATCCGACGTTGAAAAACAAATGATATTATTTGAACTAAATAGATCGCCAAATGTGAATATCCCTCAGGTTTTCAATATTTGAATGTCGAAATTTTACCTGTTTCTAGTTTAAAGTCCTCACAGTGTATTTTAACGATATATTAAAATGGCAAACACATTGGCGAACTATGAGGAATTCTGAGAAATATCGTTGTCATCAACGTTGTGCGTAAACGCTTCAACAGGAAAACCGTGATTATGCTGTTCTACTCTTTGTTCTATTCTTATATATCTTATTGTAATTTAGTATGGGGTCACACATTTCCAGCTCACCTCAAACCACTTGTGATAATACAAAAGAGAATTATTTGTGTGATAACTTCCAGTAGTAAATATGCCTAGTCTACTCGTCTAATGAAACAATTAAACATCCCACCCCTATTGCAGTTAAACAACTTCCTAACTGTATTATTTACCCCTCTCCATTCCTTCCAAGTATTTAAATTATTTTACAAAATTTTCTGAAGTATATTGTTATCCCAATCGACAAGCCAATCTCAATCTATATAGGGTGAGAGTGCATTCAAACCTATCACTTCATTGTATTGTGAATTTGGGACGTCTTATTGATCTGAAACAGTTACCCTAGTAATCTTAATCGAAATCCCATTCATTCGGTTGGCATGAATTGTGAGTCTACTGAAAATCAAAGGGTGTAATTACTAAGTACACGCTTATTACAAATATTGCACCCAACTCAACTTCAACCATCACAGTAATACAAGGGGCACGAGACAAAACTGTTCTGTGCAAAAAGGGTATTTTATTTATCTACATGCACATGCGCTGAGCTCCTATTTTATATTTCTTATACAACTATAAACTAATACACAGGGCTCCATGGTATATTCACCATGCGTTGTATAATTAAATAATGATATTTTTGTAAATGAGCCCATCTTCTCATGCAAATTTGGTATTAGTATTATTATTAACTATCAGAGATTTGGCAAGCCTCATGAAGTTTCTTGACGCCGTATGCCATACCCTACTTGTATTATTTTGTATATGGTGAATAAACAATCAATCCATCAATTACACAGGTTCGAAGTTAGGTTGTGATGACGCCATATCAGGACATTGTAGCACCCCCAGAGCTCAAGGTAACATATTGTCATGGTGATGGCAATCAGAGCACAGCTTCTGATGTGATAACGGACTTCGGCACAGGTATGGGAAACTTTCTGTCTCTACCTTACATTACAATCCATTATGGATGGTGAATGATCAATGAGTATTCTTTTTGCACAATCACCATTGGTTTTCATTTTCCAATTTTCAAGAAAATGACATTAGATTTATGTTTAGATCACTTGTTATTCAATCGCATTTTTACTTTTACCTGTTCTCGGCATTATTTGCCAGCCATCCCTATCACGTGAAATCACATAACACATCATTCGTTTGCATATACCAAGTGACTCCGAATTTCTATTCAATGTCGGCATAAAAACTTACTGACATCGATCCGTATAGCCAACTCATATACAATGCAAGCATCAGTCCGTTATTCATTATTCAGCCGTCGTCCATTAAATAATTTCATTGTCCATAACCCAAAGACCGAATTCATATAACAGATTAGTTTCCTGCAAAGCAGAAACAGTCAACAGTTTTCAATGATGTCGACAAGACTTCAAGGTGTTCCAAAAAAATAAAGAAAGTAACGACGAATGCTTTAAACAGACAACACATGTTTTTTTTTAAATTTTATTTATAGCATTTAAAAAATGCAAGATTTGAAATTATTATCGCGATTATCGGAAATAAATCAAGTCTCCCTGCTGTAAATATTGTCTCCGCTTCGACTCCGCCTGATACCTCCTCCCCTAGACACCGCCTGCCTTTGCCCTCGGCACGATTCCACCTGGTCTTCACCCCTTATTGGCGATCTTCTCCTCGATCAGCATGTGCAAGCATGTGCAGCGTCGTCCATTTCACATCCGCCCAGTGCGCCATCCTGTGATCTCTGTTTGAAACATAACACGCCAGTATATTATACCTTAATTTTATTCTGTCTCTTATTTATGGTGTTCTACTTGGGCCAAGTTTGCGTCGCGTGGCGACTTTTAGAAACTCGCCACTCGCCACGCGCCGTGGACCTCTCCGGCGCGCGGCGACTGGCGACTTTCTGCTATCTCTTAACCTGCAAAAACTCGCCAGTCGCCACGCGCCGTAAAACACGGCGAGTTTCGCTCTATCTCTTAACCTGGAAAAACTCGCCGCGCGCCACTCGCCGGACAAACCACGGCGCGCGGCGACTGGCGACTTTTGACTTCTGGAATTCTCAGGACTTTTTCTCAAGTGCGCATGCCCGAGGAGCATCAATTATGCAGTTGCAATATCATAAATCACAGTCGCGATCTCATCGAATTTGAGAAGTAAAAAAAATATGGAAACTGTTGAAAGAAATACGTCTTTTCATCTTTAAAAATAGGGTCTTGATTATGGTGTTAGTTTGTAGGGTTTGCGATACAGGAAATATCAACCCAACAAAGAGCCGCTCTATGGATTAAAACAGCAATAAAGGATCTCTTATACAAAGATATCGCCCGTTTTTCACATAAAACTTACGAAGAGAGAAATTCAATCATCCAGAGAAAATGTTAGCATTTTTTCTTACTTTTTTAATCAATATGACGATGACGCTCTATTCGCTTTCTTAATATTTCATACAGCATATTAGTTGACGTTGCTTTTATCTTGTAAAACAAAATTCCCGCGTCGAGTGCTTTATTGTATCTTAAATAAAGAACAATTTTAAAGCGATTCATTCTGAATTGAAAACGATATGCTGTTTTATAAATATATATAGGCACTTATATACAAAAAAGATTAAAAAAACGATTGAAAATGTTGTCTTGGTGTCAACTTTTTAAAATATACCAGCAGATAATAACGAGAGTATGCAAGTTCTGCACAGAAATGGATAACGAGTATTTTAATAAAGAAATAATTGCACATTTGACAAAATTAGATTGCCCTATATGCGTATTGCATTAAAAAGAAACTTGTTTCAAAAAACAACTATATTAATTATTACAGATAGCTTACATCTTCAAAATTAGTCACATAGCATCAGATGTAGCTGGAGAGTTCATTCATTAGAAATTATGTATATTTATGCACGAGGAAGAGATTTAAAATTAAATTAAATGACAGCATGTTTCGAACAAAATATTTCGATAATTGATGCTCCCCGGGCATGCGCACTTGAGAAGAAGTCCTGAGAATTCCAGAAGTCAAAAGTCGCCAGTCGCCGCGCGCCGTGGTTCATCCGGCGAGTGGCGCGCGGCGAGTTTTTCCAGGTTAAGAGATAGAGCGAAACTCGCCGTGTTTAACGGCGGGTGGCGACTGGCGAGTTTTTGCAGGTTAAGAGATAGCAGAAAGTCGCCAGTCGCCGCGCGCCGGAGAGGTCCACGGCGCGTGGCGAGTGGCGAGTTTCACTACAGTCAAAAGTCGCCAGTCGCCGCGCGCCGTGGTTCATCCGGCGAGTGGCGCGCGGCGAGTTTTTCCAGGTTAAGAGATAGAGCGAAACTCGCCGTGTTTTACGGCGGGTGGCGACTGGCGAGTTTTTGCAGGTTAAGAGATAGCAAAAAGTCGCCAGTCGCCGCGCGCCGGAGAGGTCCACGGCGCGTGGCGAGTGGCGAGTTTCTAAAAGTCGCCATGCGACGCAAACTTGGCCCAAATAGAACACCATACTTATTCATATTTCAGATAGCATTCTTTATGGACTTGTTTAAAGATGGTCGTTCCCAAAAGAATTCATGCAGTTTTTCTCCGATATTTGCTGGTTAACGCTGAGGTATCATTCTATGCAGTCCATGAAACAATAATAGGAATGAATCATGGGGTGAACTTTGTGTTGGACGCTTTTAAGCAAAGTAGTATTTTTGGGGTGTGATATGGGTGGTAATCTATCTGGGGATTGGTGAAATAATTAGCACATGGCAACTTGCAAATCTACTGTGTGGAGGTTGGTCATAGCCCAACTACAATGTTTTTTAAACACATAACGATTGATGTCAGCCCTATGTGATAATGCAACTAAATTCACGATCTGTTCCACATTTTGTTACCTAAAATGATGAAAACTTACAGATAAATTCAATGAATGCAACACAATCTCATGTCACCTTTATGTACCAAAACATGTGATATATTATTATATATGGCATCATTTTAAAACAGAAAGATAACATTTAAAACAAAAAAAGAAGAAATAAAAGTGACCATAAGCTGTAAGCAAAGAAAGACATCGAGAATTTACACACTCTCAATGTTCTAAGGGTTTGTGGATTCTATTCCTGCTGATGGAAATTCTTTCAAAATTATTTCCTCGTCCACAAATTTCACCACAGTTGACTATATTCCATGTCAAATTATACTAATACTCCTTGTAATATTATGAAACCAGCTAGCCACATTACGACCCTAAAAGCACGGACTGACCTTCAGTGGGGCGACTCATGGGAGAATTACAAAATGAGCGGGCCTGTAAAAAACGAATTTCACACGAAACAATGTGACTTTTCATACGTTTCTCTTTGGGAAAATATGGACTTAAGTGAGTTGCAATTCGGGAAATTAAATCTAAGCTGGACTAAAAGAATAGAATTCTTTCCTATCGATCATTTTATTTCCTTTACATTGGCAGAGTTCAGATGAAAAGAACAACTCTAAAGATTAGCGTAGTTGTGGGTTCGATTTCCGATGAGGGATAAATTACACTTCAGCGGCTAAATTATTCTTCCTCTCATTCTTGTTTTCGATGTATTACTATTACAAGTTAGTCCGTGGGGACTATATTCAATATCAATTTGTGACTTTTATATGACAGGGACAGAGGAAAACATTACAACAACGACAGAAAGGTTTGGCCTTCATTGGAATCGTACCCGGGAGGATTACGTATGTATTACAGGTATATCATATATGGAAAAATCAACTCTATGGATCAGAGGGGTTATGGTTTCCATTTCTACTGACGGCTAAATCATTGATTCTCACAAAAATTATTTCCGTTTACACGATCCGTGGAACAGATCGATAATGAACCGAATACTGGTACATATACATTTCCTCTTTTAGGTCTAATTAGCAATAGAAAATCATATTTTACAAAGATATGTACGCGTTGAATGGCCTCTAATGGACTTTCGCTTGAACTGTTCCCCCTTGCATTTCACCAAAGTTTTCGTCCATCGACTTCTATCTTGAATATATCCTTTAAGGCCTTAGTGTGGATGGGCAGGATATAATATCAGTATTGTTCGTTTAAAGATGGTAAATTGAACGGAACATATACAGGCGGTGGAAAACGATATCGGCGTACTGTCAAGAAATCATCTTATATTCTGACTGCATAGCTATAGAACTCAACAATATACCAAACTTATCACTGCGATGATTTGTATCTCAGCCACAGTTTGACTGATGATATGCCCACACGGCCCTAGCACCGGCTTGAGTGGTATTAGAAAACATATTCTAGAGCGGCGAAGTGATAGCGTATTAAGTCATCTGATAGAAATCGATATGTTATGTGATATTCAGATAGAAGTAACGGCCCAAACGGGAAAAATTTCAGGGAAATGCAAGTTCTTATTCAGAACATAAGTCTGTGAGGTCCGACCAATCAGAACACAAGTCTGTGAGATCCGACTAGATCTGTCTGGGACGAGTATAGATTCTATATTCGTCCCAGGATCTGTGAACTCACAGGTAGGTTGCCAAATTCAAGTAACAAATACTGGAGCATATCCCATTTACTTTTCATGCCCATGTCGATGAATTATAGAAGCGTGGACAAATTCTGAAGCTAAAAATATCACATCTCGCTCTATACTCGAACGATAATTGAAAACCTTGGGATGTGACTTTTAGCTCTTAATAAATTCTTAGAGATTCCCCTGGTGTAAGGTAGCAAGCTATCTGTAACACTAAATGCAAAGGGCACAGCAGAGTATATTAGAGTACTTACATCAACAAAACAGAAATGAACAATTTGCAATTAATCAGATATGCATGTATTGTTATTCATATATTTTATTCATCTCTGTTTTATTTTTATTATTATTATTTGTTTTTTAATATGTGAGTTTCACGTTCTTCCTATTTGATGTGCAGTGGCCTTAAATTCAACACCATAATCGCCACCTACTCCAGTATATACGTGTACATGTTATGCCAGTTTAAGTCCTTGTATCGAGGTGAATAGAAAAATATATGGAGTTAACCCAGTTTGTCCACTGAAATTCACTTGGCGGGCATCCTCCATTTACAGCTAAATGAAACTGGATGACCAGTAACATGTAATTCAACTGTGTCATAACTGATCATGCATTCTCACTCCTGCTTGCTGAAACCCACTACATGGAAACCTTTACACCGCGCGCGCCGGGGTCAAAGGTCAGTTCCGGTCACGTGAACGGAAGCGGAAGTGACCTCCGGAGCTCCGAGTTCTCTTGTAGCAACGCCCGTCAACGCCCGGTGGTGGCGTCGGAGCTCCGGAGCTCCGAGTTCCATGAGCTCCGGAGCTCCAAGAGCTCCGCGAGCTGGGAGCTCTTGCATATGAACACACATGCATCTGTGAAAGCTTCATTATACGCCTGGTGTCCGTGGAGATGAGAGCCATGGTTTACGCATGTCACTTGTGTTCGAAGTCATTTTCCACGCCATTTAATCTACGTAGACATATACAGCGAAGCCATCTCAAGGAACGGAGTCCCGATAACGTGCAAATTCAAAGTACGCGCGAGGAACGATCAACACCTACGTCACACACGACAGTATTAGAGCACCCTTATACGATGACGGTGAGCGGCCCTACGGGGTGTGGAAAGACGTCCTGGGCGATGAAGTTCTTAGAGGAAGGTGTGGCAACGCCAGCTCCGACACGTGTTGTTTGGTGTTATAGCCAATGGCAGCCCGCCTACGAAACTGCACGACTACAGAATGTGAGCTTTGTTCCAGGAATTCCTCACGACATAGACGAACCCTATTACTTCGATTCCGAGCAGACCAACGTGGTAGTGCTCGATGATCTGATGAGTGCGGCCAAGGACAATTCGAAAATCGCCGACCTATTCACCAAAGGGTCCCATCATCGAAATCTGTCCGTCATCTATTTGACTCAGAATCTCTTTCCTCAAGGGAAGGCGTCCAGAGATATTGCCTTGATCTGCCAATACTTTGTGTTGTTCTCCAATCCCATTGATAGGGCACAAATCCGTGTGTTTGTTAGTCGAATTTATCCTCAGAACATTGACCATTTTATGCGGGCGTTTCAAGAAGCGACAATTCGTCCGTACGGCTACCTGTTCGTAGATTTAAAAGCCCATACCCCCGAAGATCGTCGGCTGACGATCCACCTGTTACCCGGCGAGGAATCACCACAACGGCATATACCCCTACACCATCCGCCGAGTGCACTCCTGGCAGAGCAGCAGCAGAAGCCCACCCCCATACAGCGGGTCCGCTTCATACCATCAGTCCTGGAATATCACCCAACCGTGAAGGCCCAACCCGAGGTTGAAGAACATAATGTGAACTCGAGGCTATGGAAGGATTTGTTCAAAGAAAGTATGGACGCCGAGATGGGCGGGGTGTTGGAGGCCACAGGAAACAAGTTTCAACGCAAAGGGTATTCGAAAGAGGAAGCTGCAATTTTAGCCCATAACAGATTGGCACCCAGACTACACGTCAGCAGTATGTCGACTTACTGACCCATATGAAATTGTTGGATAAGGACCCAGTCCATATGGAAATTGAAAGAACAGCGTCGATGTTGAAAACCTCGGGCATGAACTGGAAAGGGGCGTATGTCAGAGCAATAGCACAAAAGAAACATTTGTTCGAACGCATCATTAAACAACGTTAAAGCATTAAGAAAGTGTGTTAAAGCGGTGAGACGAGCGTTAAGGCGTAACGACGGGCGTTGACGGGCGTCACTGCATTTCGATGAATTGGTGTCAATTCCATGAAATCAGAGCTTCTGAGCTAATTCACCAGGGCGTTGAAGCGTTGAGCTAAGCGTTGATGGGCGTTACTGTCTATAAAAGCGAGCGTATTCCCAAAACACGCACAGTCGACGTTCAACCGTCAACATGGCTTATACTTGTTCTGAGTGTGAACGCACGTTCACCAGACATTACGATATGATGCGACACCAGAAAAATATACATGGGACTGAAGACGCCGAGGAGCCCGTTGAGGCAGATACTGATACAGAGATTGATGAGAGTGCATCGACTGATACCGAATCCAACATGGCTGACAGTCTATCTACTGATATGGAGAGCTTGACCTCAGAGAATCAGCCTTCATCCCAGGAAAGTGAGGCAGAACCTACCTTCTGGGATCGTATTGTGAAAGCAGCTATCAATACTCACGCTGAAGCGATCGAGGACGCCGGAGAGGATAATTTACAACAGACGTACACCCAAATGCGCCCCCGCATCAGGAAAACAGCCATGGCGATCTATGAACAGTATACCTTACTACCGCTTGAAATGAAAGGGGACCCCACGCACAGGTCCATCATGAAGACCAAGCGTCACTTGGAAGAGGATATGGGTTTACCACCCACCGAGGCCCTGGAAAATGCGATCAGAATGCGCAAACAACTGTTTCAGGACATGCTGCCCGAAGAATATCCAGGCCTGGCCGACGATGATTAGAATAAACGGTTCAGAATGAACATGACCGAAGAAGGAACTCTCTGAAATGGCGACTTCTGATTGGACAAGAATACATCTAACGGACAGGAACGAATAGGACAGATGCAAATGGCGGTCTCCGATTGGACAAGAGTCTTTCTTGAATTGTAAACATACCCAACGCGGCTCCCCCAGCGTGGGTATGTTATGATGGAGGGGAAAATAAACTATATGAAAAAAAACTTGTTGTTGTTGTTGTTCCCTCATGTGTCATCCTTGTTGTTGTTGTTTTCTCTCTCCGGTCTATATCATGGCGTCAAGGCGCTAGCGGGACCCATACAGGGTCCAGTTTTCGATACTAGGTGACCACATCCCGAAGAAATGGCCAGTTTTCGACACCGGATGTGCCGCCATCTTGAACATACGTGCCGCCATCTTGGATATGGCCCATAATCCACCGGGTCAAAATACTCGCTTCTGATTGGCTGAGAGCTCTGTGACGGATTTGAAATACTCGCTTCTGATTGGACGAGAGTTCCGCATAGGCCTTAAGGCCGTGATATGCATATGAAGTATTCTGGGGCATGGTCAGTACTTCTCAATTTTCCCTTTGTCTACTACTCGCCGATTTTTGATTTTTTTATTTATTGATTTTTTTTATTCATTTATTTTTTTCCCCCCGAGAGCTACAACATGACACCTTCCACGACCCATTCGAACCCATAGCGGTCCCTCTCTATCCCAAACATACACCCACATAACACCCAAAATGACCATGTGGGAATAAGGAACTACAAGAGGCTTGGCCTAAATTGAATTGAATATTGTACAAACACTCAAGATGAGCAGGTACATAACAAATGTAACATACAATCACAAAAATACAGTGGCAATAGTTTTGGTCCAATACAACATGGCCTAGTGCGAGTTGTCTCCCTTGCGTAATAAGGTTCAGATGGCGCTATGATTGGAAAGCTGCGATTATCCGGGGGAATGATGTCAATTGCTATCCTATGCGCCATTTTGTGACACAAAACTCTTAAATTCGTGCATCATATTATTCTAGAATGTATTGTGAACAGTTTGAGATAAACTGAGACGTACTGGTAGGAGAGATCTTGTCTGTCTAGTCAATTGTTGGATCATGTCGTCTGCCAGTTCGTTGTTGGTGCTGGCAGTACTACGCTGTAATCTCAGCTGAGCCATGCGCGAGGCATGGTGTAATTCTTGTTGATAAGGCTGGTTAAAATAAATTTCCTGTTTAGCATCATTTTTTTATATAAATCTGGGTAGGGAGGGCGGATTTTTTTTTTTTTTTTTTTTTTTTTTTTTAAGTGGCGTGTGTGAATAAAATCATCAATAAACCTTGCTTAAATAGTTGAATTTCTGCTCTGAATAAAGTAGGTGGCATCCATCGTTCTGCTCTGCTGTTTGCCTTCATAATTGTAGATTTTCAAAACGTTGGTTGTCCACAAGTGATCGTCGATAATTTGGCAGATAATGAATGGCATTTTCGCAACTTTGAAGCGCCCACGCTTCACAACTCAGCAGGCTCGGTTATCTACAAAATGCAGACTTGGGCCTCGGAAACAGACATTTGAGTCGAAAACGGACTTTTGGGCAAAAAAAAAAAAAAAAAATTTTTTTGGGGGGCGGACGAAATCTCGGGGACGGGCGGTGATGCTAAACAGGAATTTTTTTTTAACCAGCCTAAAGTCAATGAGTGATTTTGAGCGACAAACTCTATAAATAGTAAGATCGTAGGCATATATAGTGATGGTGTACGGATATTTCATGATGTAGCGGGAATGTGTAGCGTAGTACAAATGTACGGTGTCCCATTCCGTGTTCCTTGTCAAGTTGCTGGAAAAATATCCCGGAGGACTGACTGCATATGTGGAGAATTGTTGGAGCGTTATATGTCATGAGCTGTTTGAGAAAATACGTGAAATTTGCATTGATAAATGGTCCAAAACTGGCAGTGGACGTCCATGCAATCCCGCGAATGAAAGTAAAAATAGAGCTGTTTTGTTGACATAAAAACAGCTGATCCATGTGAAGAATGGTTGAGTTACACGAGAAAATTCTGCCAATATATAAATGCCTACCTGTAGATACTAAACTTGGCCGCTAAAAGTTTCCATAATATAGGGAAATAACTGTGATGTCTTTTTTCACTGTGACACGTTCTCCTAAAGACCTACATTTTAACCACCCCACCCCACAACCGCCATTTTAACCACCCCACCCCACAACCGCCATTTTGAACCCACACCCACACCCACATCAGCCGCCATTTTGAACCCACACCCACATCAGCCGCCATTTTGAACCCACACCCACACCCACATCAGCCGCCATTTTGAACCCACACCCACACCCACATCAGCCGCCATTTTGAACCCACACCCACATCAGCCGCCATTTTGAACCCACACCCACATCAACCGCCATTTTGAACCCACACCCACATCAGCCGCCATTTTGAACCCACACCCACATCAGCCGCCATTTTGAACCCACACCCACATCAACCGCCATTTTGAACCCACACCCACATCAGCCGCCATTTTGAACCCACACCCACATCAGCCGCCATTTTGAACCCACACCCACATCAGCCGCCATTTT
>JAVTVY010035167.1:0-14811 GCA_036873755.1 Hanleya hanleyi | reverse complement strand
GTCTCATGGTATGGTAGCTGCATACCAAATTTGAAAGGAATCCAAGTTGCGGTTGTCAAGTTATGCTCCGGAAACGAAATGTTACGGGCCGATGAGAAAGTTTTGACCATAGGTGGCGCCACCTGTGGACGCACATGTGCCAAACGCAATCCCAAGAGAGGTCTCATGGTATTGTAGCTGCATACCAAATTTGAGAGTAATCCAAGTAACGGTTCTCAAGTTATGCTCCGGAAACCAAATGTTACAGACGGACGGACGGGCGTTGGTACGGATAGACGGAGGGCGCCACTTGTAGACTCACATGCGCCAAACGCAATCCCATGCAAGGTCTCATGGTATGGTAGCTGCATACCAAATTTGAGAGGAATCCAAGTAGCGGTTGTCATGTTATGCTCCGGAAACAAAATGTTACCGGCCAATGAGAAAGTTTTGACCCTAGGTGGCGCCACCTGTAGACGCACATGCGCCAAATGCAATCCCAAGCGAGGTCTCGTGCTATGGTAGCTGCATACCAAATTTGAGAGGAATCCAAGTAGTGGTTGTCAAGTTATGCTCCGGAAACCAAATGTTACGGCCGGACGGACTGACGTACGGCGGACGGACAGACAGACAGACGGACATACGGACGGACTTACGGACGGACGGACGGATGTACAGACATACGGACGGACGTACAGACGGACGGACGTACAGACGGACGGACGGACAAGCTGAAACCAGTATACCGCCCTACACTACGTGTACGGGGGGTATAACAAGTTTGAATGCCATGCATGAAATGGTTCTGTAGATATCGCGGTAACGGATTTTATTAGACAAGGGGCATAACTCTGCAAAATACTTTCTGACATGACTCATTTTCGATAGGCATCTAGTTTAGGTCAAGAGAAACAACTGTATCACGTTAGGATGTTGTATATGGAACAGTTCTGAAATTATCACAATAACAAATCATAAATGGATTTTTATTTGTAAAAAAGGGCATAACTCTGCAAAATATTGTCCGAGATGACTCATTTTCGATAGGCTTCTGATTTACGTGAAGATAAATAGATGTAACAAGTTTGGTTGCCATGCATGAAACGGTTCTTTAGATATCGCGGTAACAGACGGACGGACGGACGTACGGACGGACAGCCGTACATGATGACGACAATACCCCTAGGCCAAATTTGGCCGAGGGGTAAAAAGGCTTGAGGGGTAATAAATGACAAGCTCCATGGTTTCAGAAAGATCGCTACCGATACTGTTCCACATCTAGTACTAAACCTCTCGTAATACAGGGCATGTCGCCTAATGACATTTCTTTACAATACTTGTTTATGTTTCGGTATATTTTTAGCATCAGTCGGTCAGTTTTGTACCCGTCATTACCGTTCGGCGGTAAGTGTGCATAAAAATTGAGCCAAGCAGAATATTTTGATCTATCATATAAAATTGACAATATTTGATGCTGACAGTGTACAATGTAAACTCGAAGAAAAATAAGATGGATTAAAAAAGTTATTAAACTTCACACACATTTCTTTGTAAACGTCGCATATCTTTTCTGTATGTAGACCCCTGCCGGCCAATAATTGAAAGTTGGCATGATCATTTGCCCCTGAAAACTTAAAATGACTCGAATATAAATGGTTCAGCTCTCGATGCTGGTATACAGAAATGATAAATAAATCATACAAATCTGGAGTCGGAATCAATCTCTTATGTTTCCTCTTGTTAGCCTTTGTTACACCCTTTATACATCTGCAACATCCCTTGTGTTCAGTTCCCGTGTAATTTCAATAAATGAAGCCTTTTGATGATTCACGGATATCAAACTACTGCACCTTTCCCTGGATCCAATCAGGAATCAGCCTTATCCTGTTTGTAAGTAATTTTATTACATCCATATCTCAAGTCCATTCTGATGAGGCAAATTCCATTATTTGATTTAGATAATTCCTGTCCAGAGTCTACTTCTCAGGGATTCCCCACCTGCACTGTCATATATCCATCACTACTATGCACCCAAAGTTATGTTGTGTCTATATTCTATATTATCACTTTGTTTCATGTGCAGTCATTTAGATACCTTCGACTTATCTTGTGTACATATTCTCACTAGGTCCCCCACAACCTGTGTAAACACGGTAATCTGCTGAAGGAATATAATCAGTTTATTGTCAATGTGTGTAATTCTAATAGTACAGGGGCGCCAATTGTGTGTGCTGGGAATGGAGGGGGGGGGCGTCAACTTCACGCTTACCAGAACTACATGGCGTGTTTGTAATCATCACATCAGCCACAAATGGTAAACTATTATGTAATTTTATTGATGCAACTCGGTTTCACAGAAAGCCATAATCATCCGATCGCTTGCGACCACCGATAGGTGGACGTCCATGGCTCTGTACAAAACAATTCAAATTTTCAAAAGTCGACAAATAGAAATACGAAGCTGCGCATCTGAAAACCCCTCGACTCTGGGTGCCAGCCATTCATAATTTATTCAAGTTGAACCAAGGTGTCAGGAACACCAAGCTGTCAAGTGATCAATATACAGATTATCAAAAATGTTGCAATTAGAAATGACCCGTAAGGTTTCCATCCAATCAGAGAAACCAGTATTCATTACATAAGTCTCTTGATGCATGATGTATACCAAATTTTACTTCGAGCATTTGAACGGTATCAGAGATAAACAGCATTAATAATGTCGCATAAATTAAAGATGGCCACCCATCCTTCCTGCCACTCAGAGGGACTGATATGGTTATTCATTTATGCAAATCTCGTATAGGGGTAAAAAATCGAAACAATGCTGACGATTATATGAATTACATAACTGAGAAATCTTTGAAATGAAACTAATTGCCATCCATTCATACATATCTCTAATTTTGGGTGCTGATGTGTAAGTGAATTGCGGTAATTCGATATATACGGGGCACCGGTATCTAGTGATCAAGAGGGTCAATGCGACAGTCCGAATCATAAGGGGAACAAGACGGGTATATGATGAATACAAAAACTCTTATCACTGGTCGCATTTGTCATGTTTGTAAAAGAAAGTTCAGTCGCGTATCATCGGCTTATTGCCGATGTGTTGACCGAATAGCCCCCAAGGGTTATTCTAGCCCAAAATTGTTCATAAACTCAATTTCAAAATTTTGAAAACTCAATTTTTTTTCGCGCAAAGAAGTCTACAATACACAATATTTTTGCCTTTTTCATCAAAAAAATGATGAAACTCAATTTTTCCAACTTTTTCATCGCACCAATTACAGAACTGAGGTTGGTCATATGTTTGATCATATGTTTACGAAACTTCTTCAGAAACCATAGGTTGTTTAGCATGACCTCATGCTAATTAAAACATACATGCTAGATGCTATAATTATTAATTATTGAAGGTAAATTTTTTACCATTAACAGAGAAGACTGTGATCGAATATACAACCTGGCAACATTCCTATTGTACAGATTTATACACTCTGAAATCTCTCATAAATATCGCCAGAAAAAAATATTTATGAAATAATTATTCTTTAAAGAGACATTTTCAGTTTGCTTTATTTTAATTGAAACATTATGTAAATAATTATGGTAGACAGTAAAACTCAAATGCACACACATTGTGTAAACAGAAATCAAGGGAAAAAACAATTACTTGTGATCAATATTAAAGATAACTGCAGAATTTATTAAAAAACAAAAAAAAAAAAAAAAAAAAAATGCAGAATTTATTACCCGAATTTTCAACATCAGGAGTCCCCTCTTATTGAAATCTTCTTTATTTCTTTTACACTGATTGAAGATATGGATTCTCTGTCCACGGCGACGAATTTTGTATGTCCGTCGTCCTCAAGCTACGAGTATAATATTGGTCGACAGTCTGTGTTGTTGCTGTTGTCGGGAGTGAAGACGTGAAGCGCTCGACCAATTCGCTCAAAAGCGTTTCATCAGATAAATGGATGGTTAAATGAATTGGTTGGTGAGTAAACAACTGATCCATAAACTGAAACCACGATGGCTTTGGTACGCGACCGTCAAAAGTGCCGGAGTTAAAAATTTACTGCCACGTGCTTGACACGAGGGAATCCTCGCTAGAAAAGGACTGTGCCTCGTTTTGAACTACGGCTTTCCCCAAGAATGTGAACCAAGATGGCGGCTCTTCAGTCGCCTTCGCGCTGTGAAGGTTCATTCGTTTTACTTAGATTTGCTTACTTATTTCTTTTACGAACAATAAGTACTGATAATTAAAATACATGCGGCATTATTTATTTCCAAAATATTGATGCGGGCGGGTCATGCGAAACAACCTATCAACTGACAACTGGTATGTTGTGGGAAAACTCAATTTTTTGTTCGTGCGCTTCGCGCACAAACGGCAAAAATTGCAAAACTCAATTTTTTTAATCAAAACTCAATTTGAAATTTTTCTGCAAAACTCAATATATATTGTTTTTCATCGTGGTAAACCACGATGAAAAAACGGCTAGAAAAACCCCTGAGCCCCAGTCAAATCATACCACGATACTACATTTGTTAGTACATGTACACACATAGCTCAAAAAGTTCTGTTTCAACAGAATATTTAGCAAATCATCCAATTATTTCTGCATAAACGTATGATAATGTACCCCCTGTACTCCTTACTTACTTTCTCTGATCCTACAGCTATCCTGACGCGTATTCGCGGTCTTCCGACCTCCAAAAATCTGATAAGATGGGCATTTGAATTTGAGAGAGAAGGATGGTCACTTTCTGTGACCTCATAGCTATCCCAGCGAAGTTTCACAACAAAAGAAACAGATCAATTGTAACATTATAAGACGTAAGTGTGTAATCTAATTTCCTCTACAGAGGATGGATAGGACTTTCTTCCATTTAAAGTTATTGGCGATCTGTGCTATCCTGAAGGATGTTTTCACAAACTTCTAATCCCCCCAAAAATTGGTTCCAGTAGGTGTTAGATGCGGCTTATGTTAATCTGTAATCTACAATCAATGAGCTCCACAACAATTCAAAACATGTGTTGAACAGGCTAGACAGTAACATTATAATAAGTAACATTATAATAAGGGCTGATTAACTCTTTCCCCCATACAAGCGGGTTTTGACGCATGTTCGCCTAACCCATGAAGACGCATTTTGACGGATGTTCGCCAAACCCATGAAGACGCATTTTGACGTGTCACTGAGTTCCCATGTTATGGATTACTTTGCAATTTTTTCGCGTTTACTTTGAGTGAAACATTATTAAAACTATACATTTTCAGAAAGCCAAAATTTAAATAAATCTGACTAGTATACGGTTGGTTTGTTTTGTAATACGGGTAAAATGAAATCAGGAGAGGAAGAAAAATAATTGACGGAAAATGCGCAATTCAACACCAAATGAGTTTGGTATGATCTGAGATAAACGTTCGAGAAATAGTAAAATCTGCTTCCATATTCCTGAAAATTTCACGTAACTCGAGTATAAACTACCAAAGTATCTAACCTTGATGACTAGCTCGTCAAATCTGCCCATCTGAGTTTATTATAAACATTTCCCGGGACCTGTTGATCTCCCGTTTTAAAATTTATCCGCCATGCTTTGGCCCCGCTGTGTTTCGTGGCGGTTTCGTGGACCCCTGGCCATGGCGACCACGCGCAAAAAACCGACTGCACCAATCACGCGGGGCCTCAGAAAAGGTCGCTCAAGGTCGCTCAACCATGGGCCAATGAGTGATGCTGTTTTACTTCACCTTGTTACCAGCCTTCGTTCTCCTTTAAGGAAGTATATGGGACTTTTTCAGTTATAGCTCGTTCTATACCTGCCATCTCATGATGTAACTGCGAAATCCCGAATGTACGGAAAATAAGCTTTACAATGGTATGCGATAATACAGGAATTGCAGCAGAACAACAACAACAGAACGCTGCAAAACGCAGCTAAAATGCGACAATTTCTTCGCTTTTTTCGTGATTTCCAACAGATGGAAAGCAAACACAAAACATTTTTTCGCAAGATTACTTATTTTTAGATTAAACGTTGCTGATATTGATATAAAACGTGAACAAATTACGTAGAATGGGCCTGTGGGAGACCATTGGTAAATATTTTTCCACATGACATGGGACATAAAACGGGATATTTTACATCGCTGGAAACGTGTGAAAATTGAAATCAGTCCATGGGTTAAAGAGCTACGCCATTACAAATCTGTTATGGGTCAGAGAGAGAAAATTCCCCACAAGTCTATGGGGGAAAGAGTTAACAATGGCATACGGTATGTGTTATGCCTCTTAAACAACCAGATGTGCATCGATCTGGGAGCTTTTGAACTGTAGCTTTTGAACTTTGGAGTGGGGCTTGGGGGAACTGGAGCTTGAAACTTTGGAGGGGGAGCTTGGGGAAACTGGAGCTTGGAACTTGGGAACTTGGAACTAGGGAACTTGGGAAACTTGAACTAGGGTGTCCCTTAAATGGATTGTTAATTGAATTTTTCCTCTCTTCATTTACAAGCTGAATAGTTATAGATGAAGGTGCAATATTTATTTTTGTATAGGCGGATCTGAAATAATAGATTTGAAGCCAACCAAAAGATGGTTGTTCAGAAAAAAATAATCCCACTTTTGAAATTTTAGTCATTTGAACTCCGGACCTTGATCATGTTGATTGGTAAATAATAATAATTCTTTATTGCAGACTCAAATGGGAGGGGGATGGGGAGCAGTAAACTGTGGATTTGCAGACATCCACACTAGAATGATTCTATTCTATCCGTGACTTTGTTCACTTAACCGTTAATTAATGTGAATTATTATTCAGATGGGGTCCGTAAAGTCACAAAGCCCAAGTTGAGGGTCTTGGTAGATATCGCACAGTCTATTTTTCAAAAATCTATCCTGCTTTGCCTTTCAGACTGATCGATTGCTGCTTCTCATCGTCCACGAGTAATTGACGAAGTTTATTGTTTGTTGCCTATAGAAGAAAAGCAACTCCGAGTAGGGATGACAATTTCATTCTGTATATTTCGCTATTATAGCATCTTCAGCAGTGAACAAAGTTACAAACAGCTCTATACGTACAGTATATATAAAAGGTATAATGTGATCTTAGCCAATACACAATTTCTTCTCTATTATTGGAAAATCATCAGTGGTTCCAATGGTTTGTTGCCTAAACCAGCGCACAATACATGTAAATCAAGAACCTGGCCAGGTTGTTGTGTGGTCATGTGGCCAACATCTGCAAAACTCGTCACATGACTGCTTGTTGCTGTAGCAACATGAACAACAACAACAACACCTGGACTGAACAGCTGAAATCATCGAAAATAATGAGAATAAAATACATAAGGACGCAACACGAAAGTCTGAGAAACAAACAAACGTGTGAGCATAAATATAATCGTAGAAAATGAACCATAATCGCGTTCTACAGAGAGTTCAGCCACGGGATTTCAGGGGTTGAAATAACCGGTCGCCAGCTCGCCAAATACGACCGTACATCCGTTTTGGCGACTACAGAATTGCCCACTACTCGCCATTTGGCCCCTGAAACTTTTTTAACAAGTCTGCATAATTTTGGTCAAAGTTCAAATGTGATCCATTTTCACTACCAAAATAGTGCCTAAAAGAAGGTCTACTTACAGATTAGGGAGACATAAACTAACAAGTTCCAGTCATTTAATCCCAAGCGTGTCAGTTGTCACGTTTCATTCCGAAAGTAAAAACAGCATGTTGTTGTTGTTGTTGTAAATCTACTCGCCTTGGCGGAGTTTGTGCCGTTTGCACAGTTACTGTGGCCATAATATGCTCTTGTAAATTACATTAGATCCTTTGCTTTATACTGGTGTCAGTTTTATTCAGTTCTGGTCAACAACTTTTCAAATGCCAGCCTCCAAAAACATCGTTTACAGTGATCCATAAATTACAGAGAGCACATGGTTATACAAATGCACACAACTGCGGATTTGAGAAAGATACGGAAGCGGACTTTGAGAAAAATCAGGAAGCGGATTATTTAAATAGTTTCTGTAGTCAGTATTTTTACTTTAATTTATTATTTATAAAGTCTAAAATGTCAACTATCATCAGTTACAAAAGGGATCATAACTTAGGAAAAACCTACATAATAAACAGAGCTACAAAAGTGATGTATTTACAATAAAAATAAAAATAAAAAATTCTTGGCTCCTGGGATCTAATTTAGCCAAGACCCCATAAAAGTAGGAATAACTTGGTCCTAGAGTCTCATCATGATGGTGACTCAGGATTGTCTGAAGATGCAGAACAAATGAACTTGTTCAGTCTGCATAAATGACCAATATCATGCAAGTTCAGTCTCCATGTACACAGCAATTCTGTGTTAGTTCACAGCAATTAATTCTGTGTTAGTTCAGATGACATTGATCAGTTATGGGGTTCCGTTATTGTATTAAACAAGTTGAATGATTCCAGGGTAATATTATAAAATAAAGGAACTGGCCCCTAAAAAAATATTTTGGCTCCCAAAAATTTTCACCTTGGGGGCCAATGGCTCCTAGGCATTGAGCAAACATTTCAACCCCTGGATTTCTCGTTTTCTGCCGAAGAAAATACGAAACAATGTCTGTGAATATTTGACCAAAAACATGGGTAACATTCGTGTCCGATCCACCGTCTGTTCACCGATCGGCCCGTCACCGTCTGTGACACATCTCATCGGACCGGTGCCGGCTGTGTGCACAGACGGTGCCGACGTGGGGAATTTACGTGTGTAGGGGTGCATTCCACACCTAAATAATCAGGGATTCATAGAAGTCCAAATTTTTTCTACCCAAATTAAAATATTGAGTTCTTTTTATGCTCAAATTGAGTTTTTCCAAGTTTTTACGGCCCACCCACAAGTTGATATTGAGTTTTTGAATGTTTTTACCACCCTACCAATTAAGATATTAACAAATAGTTTCTGTAGTACTAAGGTGAGCTACAAAAACTGTCCAATGCGTCAGGCACACTTCACCTCTGATACAGATTTTCACTGTAAAATCCAAATATAATTAAACATGATAAATAACTCATCCAGGTGAAGCTGGTAACGTGTTTTATAATGAAATAACAAAATAAAATTTGAAAAAGTTTTCTATGGGTAAGTGTCTAACTTGACAGATAAAATGGAGAGATTAAATAGGGACATTAATTAAAAACATTGTTTGATAGAAAAGAACCTTGTTGATCCAGTCTAGTCCACTGGTACTATAAGGACTATGTGAAGAAAAATAAACAAAGCTAAAAATATCGATTCCAAGCCCATGGTAATGTTTGTAGGAAATCAAACTTTTTTGTTCTCAACTTGATTATTTGATATAACAAAGTTATCTCCCTTGGACTTCGTGTTTCAACTTTTTAGAGACAACAACAGCGGTAAGAGATCACAAACCATCATAAACATTCAAAGATAATTATCATATAACGCTTGCAAGAGACGCTATAAATCCTTACATCATCAGCGGGTTTTCACGTAAGATGTAGCAGCTGTCATGCAGAATGATGTCTTGAACTCGGACTTCTTTACGTCCATCGCATGGTCGCCGTCGAACTTTAGAACTAACTTTATATTTAACTCGGCTCCGATAATTTCTTGATGCTCATTGGCTAACGAATTCTGATTAGGGGATGTCATTGAATCGGCAATTCCCGGTCCCGAAAATTAATCTCCGAAACCTTATTTTTTGCCTCCGTCGAGTATGGATAGTAACTGAGAGCCCATGGTGAGGTATAATCGGCAAGAAAGACGGAAATTATATCTAGAACTGGGAATCCCCAAACGTTCGAAGACAAATTGTCGAAGGATCGGCGATGATTTTTAGATTTTCACATCACTGAAATAATTTGCACCATTTCCAGTATTGTGTTTTCGTCAAAAACATTGAGTATTTCTTGTCCAAAACGTGCACTTTTTGAGTTTTTTGCTGTCTATATTCAGTTTTTGACATTTTTTTTCTACCGTTTAACGGTAGTAAAAACGGACGTCAATGAATCCCTGATGATGTGCGGCTAAAAACAGGTATGGGTTCGGATCTTCGGCCATAAATAGAAGTAAAATCTTTAACAAAAACCTTGTAAGAGTATATATTTTCTAAATGGGCACACTCATGCCAGGAGACTTGTGAGCTATTGAAATTGAAAAGGAAAGACGTGCAATCCTCCGTAATGCTTCTTCAACTTTTCTGAGAAACTCCATAAAATATATGAAAATGTGTCAAATTCTACCCGCAACCCAGCGAAAACGTATGGAAATGATTTTCTTTTTATGTATGTTAAAGTGTTTCCCGTCCAAAGGACAATTTAAAATGGCGAAAAGAAAAACAGGGGGTCGACCTACTCGTTTTTTGTCAAATTTTATGGCCATAAAGGAATCATCATTTTCGCTTCACGAAAAAGTGTGGATTTTGGTCCGCCAGATATTCAAATCCGGACACGATTAACTGTAGAGGCGAGTGGGTGCAATCAACAAGAAAATATTATATCCTCGTTTGGAGAAATGGTGTCCTTGCTGTCAAAATCGGGCGACCTTCCCTATTATAAAATTAGGGAGACACCACTTTGTACGAAACCGTGGCAAGTGTGGAGTGCACCCTAGAGTTGCAATTTTCGATATCAAAATTCAGTGACAATTTCCGATATCGAAAATTGCATTTCCGATATCAGAAACTCAATTTCCGATATCGGGAATTGCAATTTCAGATATCGGGAATTGCAATTTCCGATATCGGAAATTGAATTTCCGATATCGAGAATTCAATTTCCGATATCGGAAATTGAAGGTCATGAATTTACGATATCGGAAATTTTAATTCCGATATCGGGAATTCGATCTCCGATATCGGAAATTCTTGAATAAAAAGCACTTTGGCTTGCGATACATCACTATTGTATACAGGTTAATATTCGTAATTCAAGTGAACTGAAATGGGTTACGCGCAATGAAAATTGCACAACCTCTGCGCGAACCAAACCTATTCTTCGTGCAATTTGTGCAGCCCTGACATTTCCCTTCACTCTCGTGTACAGCTACATCTACACGCTCTCTGTGTCAACCAAAACTGAAAACAGATCGAATGTGCATACGCACCATGTTTTTCTTCACAGGGCAATCATAGGGTATGTGTTACACCGACAATTTGGGAGGTTACAAACTCTGACAATGTAAGAATGTGACAATTTGACCAAATGTAACATGAGATTAATCAAAACCACCCGACTTTCCCCAAGTGATTGAGACCCATGTGTAGTGTGAATTGGGGAAGAGATAGCACTATGTGGGATGATCAAGCTAAAGGTATTACAATTTGCAGTGTATGGAAGTATCAACAGATCAGAGGAGGCCTTGTGATTTGTACGCGCCCTGGTGAGTGATTAAAGCACACCTAAAATCGTGCGAGGTGTGCGGTTAGCACACCTAAAATACACATCTAAATTTTTTTAAGGTGTGTGATACGGAGTTTGAAACGTTAAGGTGTGAATTGAAATAAATGTGTGCTGGCCGAGAATCCAGCCATTCATGGATTCTCGCAGCAATGTTTCAGGAGAATCCAGGGGGAACTAATATTCACTGGTTTACTCCACATTAGCTATGAAAGATATTGAGGTGATAATAAAATCAAGAAACACTGTTTTGAGTTTGTTGTTTTTTGGGTTTTTTTTATTGTATTTAAAATACACACCATCAGTTAATGAGCTTGAGCCAAAGGCTGAAAACAAGATTGGCAAAATAGAAATAAAACTCTGAAAAACCGCCACAAACTGACTAGGACTGGCACGTGGCAGTTTTTACATCGTCATCATCATCACTTCAATCATTCAATCCATTCACTTGCCTTCAGTAATGTCTGAATCAGTTTCAATTTTCAAACACGTGTCTAACCAAGTTTGGCTTCAGCAGGATTCTAGTTTCGTTTTTGCCGTATTGACGTCGGCCACTATTTTGCCTCAATATACAGTGTTTAGTTGATATTAGTGTTTCCGACACACTTTGCAAAAGGCCTGTACCACCTTATCGCCCGCATTGTTAAAATGGAATGCAAAGTTATCTCTACGGCTACTTCACAGGGCCGTTTTTCTAATTTGTTTCCGCGTTTTAGGGCCCGTGTCGGTACCCATTCCATCATTTCGTTTTGAACTGCCAAGCGGAAGCTGGCCCGTGACACTTGTTTCAATGACAGCGATTGGCGGGCTGCCGTGAACGAGCCAATGAAAACACTCGACAGATCAGCGAACATACTAGGACTGGCACATGGCAATAGATAGATGATATAGAGTCCAGTTTTCGACAGCACATTTACGATCGGTGAACAGAGCTCAGTCGTAAGTTTTCAACTGGTGACTTTTAATTATACGTTCAATTCTACGTGGAGCCGTTTCGATTCGCCCCATGCAATGCCCTGTCAGGCGCGCCGCAGATCCGCGTCAAAATTTGTCATACCGTTTAAGGCGCGCGTTCAAAAAGTGCCTCTTCAGGCGCGTTATGGTGCGTGCGCGCGATCGCGCACCCCAAATCACAAGGCCTGTCAGAGTATGGAGTATAGAAGTTCTAAGCATGGTAAGTAAATGCAGTTCTGCAGATATAGTTGGTTGATACATTCAAGCATATGACAGAATTAAAATATCTGTAAAAAGGGGCATAATTCAGTAAAATATGGGCAAAATGGCCGAGGGATAAGAATACAAGTAGATATGAATAAGTTTCCAAAATTTGGCACCTGTACTGAACATGGATCTTCAGATCAGGGTTCTTATTCTTTCACAGTTATGAAATTCCATGACTTTCCATGACTTTTTTTGAGAAATTCCATGACTTTTCCATGACCTTTTGCTGTATTTTTTTTACCAAAAACGTGATTTTCCTGGATCCCCGAACTTCATTTCGTCGAATGTCGCGTGTTGTCTGTGAAATTGCCAGAATCTTCCATCAGTGCATTAGCTAAGATTCATAGCGTCTCCCTTCCCTCACCGCTATGCCGACGACAAATACATTTCCCTGGTGGTAACTCGAACATCTCCACGGCGCACTTATTATTACGTTTGCGCCCTATTGGACCTTCATTAACTTGAGAAAATGGGCCGCCATGAATAAAAATACAGAAATGGCAGACTAAATGACCATCAATTGCGTACACTTCTCCATCCATAAGATGGCTTGCGAATCGTGTGTCTCCATTATTGCGGAGCGATATCCGGTGTTTTACCGGGTTCTGTTCGGCCTTCATCCGACGGAGAACAGACTCGAGAAATCTGATAAATTACAGGTTTTCATACCACTTCGGAAACAGATATTGTCTGGGCTTACAAAATATATAGGTATGTATAACTTTCGTATCATCCAAGAGGTGTAGTGGATCTGAAATTTTGAACAAGTAGTTCATCACATGACTCGAAAATGGCGAGTTACGTCGGGGTTACGTCGGTAGACTTTAGCTGATTGGCTGACGAAGTCACGTGGTATTGATTTATGGAAATTCCCTCTGGCAGTTGCCGAAAGTAGGTTGAACATGGATACACACCATCCCAGGGTCAGTCTTACCGCGTTTAGATGACCGAGATGGTTACAGGTTGAATGACCATTCGTCGGTCAAAAATTAATTACAGACGTTAAAATTATCCCCATGGAGCCTCAAAATCACCTGAAATCGAGGGTCAAGAAGATGGGCATTTCCGTCATAATAGACCCCGTGTATACAGGAGATGATGATCACAACATCGATTATGGTATTTTTATTCATGGCGGCCCTTTTTCTTAAGTTGAAGAAGGTCCAATAGGGCGCAAAGGTAATAATAAGTGCGCCATGGAGATGTTCGAGTTACCACCAAGGAAATGTATTTGTCGTCGGCATAGCGGTGAGGGAAGGGAGACGCTATGAATCTTAGCTATCAGTGCATCAGTTTTCATTTTACTATTTGGAAATTATTTTTATTTAATCAGACCCCATTAACAATATTGATAAAATGGATTGATTGCTGTCTTGATTCTCTCTATGAATTTCTACTTTTTCTGAGTAATTCCACTTAAGAGTAGCTTCCCTTTAAAGTTTTACAGTTTAAAGTTTTAAACACGAATTACCTCCCGTGGCTGTTGACAAGGCTTCGTTGACATCGTGCATAATTATTATTAAAAGGAATTTCACTTCACCTGTCGAAGTGCCACTTGCACTAGAGGAAGAGGTAGGCGTTGCTACGACTGTCATCTTATCACTGGTTGTAGTGATCCTCTTGACTACTGACAACGTCATCGATACGTTCTGCTGCCCATGACTTTTCAGTGCCTCGCCCATGTTAGAAATATCAAAGCTTTTCCGGCAAACCTTGCATCCGGCCTCGCCAGGGGTCTTCCCACGTTCGAGGTACTACCGATAATTATCGTTACACAGCCACGACGGTCGAAAGGAGCACTTTCCAGGCATTGTTTCACACAGTCGCGTTTTCCCGTTTTCCGTCATTCCCGCTTCAGGAACTGCGCGCCATTTTCCTCACAAATGCATCCTGGGAGTTTAGGAGAATTTCAAGACCAGTTATCTCCCCTGATGGAAGATTCTGTCAATTTCTCAGACAACACGCGACATTCGACGAAATGAAGTTCGCGGGTCCGGGAAAATCACGTTTTCGGTAAAAAAAAAAAAAAAATACAGAGAAATATTGACATTGACTGGCGGACATTTTCAAGTTTCAGTTTATTTTTCCATGACCTCTAACAAAATTCAATGACTTGATACGAAATTCCATGACTTTTCAAGGCCTGGAAAACAATTGTCAATTCCATGACTTTTCCAGGATTTTTAATGACCGTACGAGGTAGGC
>JAVTVY010035166.1:0-15383 GCA_036873755.1 Hanleya hanleyi | reverse complement strand
GCTGACTGAGTCTAGCCGGGTAATCAATGGCATCGTCGTCGGGTTCATGTAGTTGTTCATGGGGTTCAGCCAGCGCGTCCTCAATAGCACGAGCCCACCCCAACTGGTGTGATGATCGCTCGTCCGGTGTAAACAGCTAGTCCACAATAGGCACCACTTTCTCCAAGGCTGACCACAGATCGGGGTCTAGGGTGAAGCCTCGCGTAGCATCTGGGTAGCGGCCCAGGCGTAGGAAGAGGGAGGTACGGTATACGTAGATGGCATTGTCTATGTGGATGAGGTTTCCGACGAGCTCGCCGCTCAACACCCGTTTAAATTTGGTCCAGCCGTCACGAGGTAGTGTGACCGTATTCGATACGGTCTCAGCGGGCGCCCAGCAAATAGCTCCACGGTCTTCCACCAGGGTGACTTTATCTTCATAGACGGGTAACCCCACCCGGGGTGTAAGGGGCAGGATGGCTCGTAGGACGGGTGACATGCTTGGTCCAAATGTCGAACGGTGAATGACACACACTCTGTCTGACCCTCGTATTTATAGTGTCAATACCACAGCGCCAGGGTCAATAGGGCACAGACTAGTCTGAGGCCAACCAGCCGGCGCTGGTTCCGGCGTGAGCGCTCCTGGTCCATAGCGCGAGCATCAAGGATGGCTGTCATAGTCCGGTAGTGGTGAGTGATGGCACGCCTCTCCATCGAGTGCACTCTGTGGAGGACCGCTTCTGTGAACTCGTTCAGGATCTGGCGTCGTCCCTCGTTGTCGTCGCCATCTGCAAACATGGACCGGACCACTGTTCAGTAACCCGTGAATGAATTCACCACGGTGGCATACTGTAAAATGCGAGTCGCATGGGGCTGGATCTCCGCCATGGCTCTGTAGAAATGAAGGTGTGGGATCCAGAGGGACGTGTTTTATAGACCAGATGTAGCTCTACGGGTGTAGTCCGTGATACGTACTATTCTGATAGGTTAGTCCAAAAAAGGGAGCAACAACAACAACAACACAGATTACAGATCAATCCTTTTATTATGCGTGAACAACATAGAAATGCATGTACTGACCTGTCTGTGGGAGGTTTCCCACAATGGCGTTCACCTTCGCGTCTTTTCGTGTACGTCCGTGTCTTTTCGTTAGAGTCCGTGTATCTTCGGTAAAGTCCGTGTCTTTTCGGTAAAGTCCGTGTCTTTTCGGATCGGTGACGTCCGTGTCTATCGTCCGGGCACTTCGCGTCTGCGCCTGCATTGGGTATGTATAAGGGTCTTCATACGCGCGCGCAATGCGGCTCAGTGGTACACCAGTACACCAGTCTCGATCCTCGACTTGGGGATATGTCAACCCCACCCCCAGCCCATTAAATGAAGTGGGTTTGGAGGATGAACATACGGACGTCTAAGGGAAAAAATTGGAACTCTTCTATGTTTGGAGGTAGTTTTTAGTGAAAACCCGGAAGTGACGTGACAACCCACGTGACCTGCGTATATACTCCTGTAAAATAGAGCCGATTTTATTTCTTTGGAAGGGGCAAGGTCAATAGGACTTGCGCTTTTTATACTACTAAACTGTGAAGTAGATTACATCTTACATAGGCCTTAAGGCCGTGATATGCATATGAAGTATTCTGGGGCATGGTCAGTACTTTCCAATTTTCCCTTCGTCTACTACTCGCCGATTTTTTTGATTTTTTTTATTATTTATTTATTTATTTATTTATTTCCTCGAGAGCTTTAAAATAAGACCTCACTCTACCCAATCGGGCCACTAGTGCTCCACCTAGACTCCAACATGTCCACCCCGTATGGATTTATACATACTAATATCCCAGTATATGAGTGTATATGGGTCTATATGGATCTATATACAAGCCTACCCGGTACTTTCATAGTTTTTTTCCATCGTATTCTACATGATCAACCTCATAGCTCATAGTAAAAGCCATAAAAAAAACGACCACCCCTATACCCCATACAGGCCAAATATAGCGGGACATCATCTTCGCCTGGGAATTGGTCTAGTCCGAGTTGTCTCCCTTGCATCAAAGCGTATAGATGGGGCTGTGGTTTGAACGGAGTTATTATCCGGGCAAGCCGGGGAAATTGACCTTGAGCAGCCATTTTTGTTAGCGTTTGTTACATATAACAGACCTGTACGGAATATTTCCACTTTAAATCGTTCATACGCAACAAAATTATATCAAACTAATTCATGCATTCATATCTAAGTCATTCATATACCGCGGGAGACCACATGAAGGTGCCCCGATGCCGCTCAGCATACGTTCGATGAACGTTCGTAATTTTCTTTTGCTGGTGCAAACTGGACGATGTAAATGCTCGACACTGGGGTGGCACTCGATCATAGACTGGTTATAATAACATGCTACAACACTTAAATTCAGATCTCATCAACCAGAACGTGTTATGTGCTGGCAGTTCATGACAATATCGTAAGATATGTATGCTTGCTAACCTTAGTTGGATTCGTCATGAAATCATTTGGAAATAAGTAATTCGAGCACTTTTTTGTGACATAGCAAAACGAAGATGACAGCCGTTTCCCTTTTCGCTGCGATGGTTTACACGAAAAACCGGCTCAGTTATAAAAATCCATATCTCCGTAAATATGAAATGTCCCAACTTTTTACGTCAAGACAATATTCTTTTATATGTGTACTTCCTATTTCCCGCAGGAATTTATGAAATATCAATTCTTTCCGCAATAAACTTACAATTTACTGGCAATGGTAACGAAATTCTTCGTCTCAATTTGAGCTTCCTGTACGGCGGCGGAACGTCAAGATCAAAGAGCGCGTGCTGCGACGTAACAGATCACGTGAGGGTCTAAATATAGATCGTTTGTTTACAAATATCAGCTGATCGTGTCTGATATATAACAAAGAATACCTTATAACAACAGTACTTTCCGTAATATCTGAATAGTTGATACTCGACCAAGAATTAATTATGACAGAAAAATTATCTGAGATAAATTTTCGCCCTATTCATAGAAGTATTATTTCCGTCACATCAATTTCTGTCACAGTACTTTTTCAAAAATTTCACCAATTCGCTCCGCGTGGGACTATATGGGGGTGTGGGTGAATGAGGCGTGACCTTTGGACGTGTATAGACTTGTTTGTCTGGGGTTTTTCCGCATGCCGCCTTTCAGGTCAGGTAAGTCAGATTGCAATGAATACACCCCTACCCTAAAAATCGACTCCTTTTATACGTTTTTCTACAATCCGCCATCTTGCACCCATCACCCACCACCATCCACCACAGACAGCCATCTTGCACCCATCACCCACCACCATCCACCACAGGCGGCCATCTTGCACCCATCACCCACCACCATCCACCACAATCCGCCATCTTGCACCCATCACCCACCACCATCCACCACAATCCGCCATCTTGCACCCATCACCCACCACCATCCACCACAATCCGCCATCTTGCACCCATCACCCACCACCATCCACCACAGGCGGCCATCTTGCACCCATCATCCACCACCATCCACCACAGACGCCATCTTGCACCCATCACCCACCACCATCCACCACACCTCACACGCATGCGCACATCGCCACTTGTGACGTCACCAAAGGTTCTGCGCATGCGCAGTGAGGCGCTATTCTATCAATTGACGCTTACTATACTACTCGCGCCTGGCATGAACATGCGGTAATATGCGGTACTTCTGGGATTACGATGTGGCTTATTCTTCCTTCACCATTGTGAGAATATTTACATATTAACTTGGATATGTTTTTCCCTGACAAGACCATGCAACCCTATTTGTGATATAAACAATGGGACCTTGTCCAATACAATTACCATGGGAATAAAGACTGGACAAATATATTTCAGCGTATATTGCCGCAAAAGGTTATATTTTCTGAGTTGGGCGTTAGGTAGTTTTATAAGCTGTTTGTTATAAACATTTTTGTCATCTGATACAACTTCAACATGGGAATGAAATTTCATGAGGATAATGTTTAGCATCATATATACGGAGAGACAGACTATCAAGTTGTGGGCGGAAGATTGCCACGCATATCACAACGAAGGTCCTACATGCGGCAAAGCGCGTTCCCAATGTCGCCTCATCGAATCACCAAGCATGCTAGTCCTTGATCTTTCCAAGTGATGCTGATCGTCAAGCGATGAATTTGAATAATAGCCATTACATGCTGTATTTGATATAGCATTGGGCATGCATGACCAAGGGACAACTGACGCCTCCAGATTAACGTGTGAGTGAGTGAGTAGGTTTTGACGTCATTTTCAACCTTTTTCAGATTAAATCAGTCAGTACCAGTCTTATGTTCCACAGCTAACAACCGCGACAGCCGCAACCTCTTGGTATTCGCTTGTTTCTGAGAAATCTGATGCGAGGAAATCTTCTTCGGCAAAATAGCATGATTAGTCGGACTCGCCTCCAAGAAGTGACGCGACATATTCCTCTTCTGTTGAACGGCCGGAACGACTGGAACCGCCCGAAAGGTCTCCTGGAACATCGACGCCTCCTGATGGGAACAAAAGAAAACAACAGACACGTGAGTAAGATCTTACTGATCAAGCTGTGTGGCAATGCTTTTTGTCACAAAGGACCTTGTATCTTTAGATGGGTAAATGGTCCCAGGTCAGGTGCAATACAGAAATACCAAAATAAAATACTTTCACTACAAGAAATTGTTCAATTGGCATGAAGTACAATATTATATTGTATATACTTAGAAAAATTTCAAGGCACTGAGTTTCATGATTTTCGAGCAACAGGGCCGTGAAGTAGTGCAAAATAGTTGATTCTGAGGTGAAAACAATTCTTATTGTTCTCTGTAAACATATATGAAGATAAACGATAACCAGAACCAGATTTGGTCTACGGCTACGTATTGGAACAGCGAGAACCGGAATGCTGTATCAATCTGGTTCTGGTTATCGTTTATCTTCAAAAGTTTATGGAAAGAAATATGAGGTGTTTTCGCCTCAAAATTGGCGATTTTGCACGAATGCACTATACTTCACGGCCCTGTTAGTCGAGAATGATGAAACTCCGTGCCTTGAAACTTTTCTGAGTATACAATATAATATTGTACTTTATGCCAACTGAACAATTTATTGTATATGCAATATTTTTTTCTTGGCACTTCTATCGTACCTGTTCTGGGGTCATTTACCCATTTAAACATACTTGGTCCTTTCGCATTTTATCACAAAACGAGTTAATGCAGCATAGCGACAAACGCGTTGACTCTGCATACAATACCATTGTCACAAAATGCGTTCGACAAATCCGGTTGTAACAACCGTCGAAACTTCCTCCAGCACTTACGCGTTTAAGACACAGGGGCTCGTTACCGCTGTGAATGGGTTAATTAGGTTGATTTTGGGAGAGGGGTTGGAGATTGGGGGGTCGAGGGAGCTAATTTACTGCCTCGACCCCAAATCAACCTAATTAACCAATTAAAAGCGGTAACGAGCTCCTGTGGTTAAGATGCACAGTTGCCTATGGAAAAGATATGCCACTGAAGGATGGCTATACAGACTGAAAATGTTTATGAGTAAAGAATTAGACATGGACGTTGACAACACACGGTGCAGTAGTTTCAAACTCAAACTTCAGACACACTTCCAGGCTTGTTTCGACTATGCCCTTCAGGATAATAAGCCTAATTCTAATGGAGAAAACAAAATGAGGACATACAGATTATTTAAAAGTAATATTAAGTTCGAACCATATTTACTTGTATGTAAAAATTCCCATCACAGACAAGCTTTTTCAAAATTAAGACTAAGTAACCATAAATTGAAAATTGAAACTGGTAGGCATACAAAACCCAAAACAGAAGTTTATCAGCGAGTCTGTGACACCTGTCAAGTAGTTGAGGACGAAATGCACTTTGTGTTGTCATGTTCCCGGTACACAACTGACAGAATATCCTTATTTAAAACAATTAATGAAAGTCACAGTAATTTCATGACCTTAAGTGATATTGACAAATTTGTCCTCATCATGTCCTCAGAGGACTTGGTCAGTATTGTAGTGCCACATTTGTATGCTTGGTACACCCTTCGGCTTCAGTGAGTAACCTCTCAGCCCATATATACACCACAGTATATGTATATATATGAACATTTTATTGATTTGTTATTCATGTTCTTGTTCTTTGTTTGTACTCTGCCTGTAAAGGTGTTTTGTACAATAAATTGAATTGAATTGAATTGAAGATCCCAACCGGTAACTCGTAGGCATAAATATACCAAATGTGCTGCAGTTCGCCCGTCAGTGTACGATATTTATCACAGAATCTCAGAAACTAATAATGGAGGCGTTTCTGCGATAACGTGATGTGTAGTTGATTGAATCCTCACATTTTGTGAGATGAAATAAATAGTTATCATTTATCAAACATTTCTTCGACGGCGAAAACTATTCCATTATCCAGTTAACCGGTACAAAGAAATACATTTATACATTCTAGTACTAGAATACTATATCAGTGTAATTCCATTCAAATGAAAATGAAAACTATCACTTTACTGAAGATGGCAGAATAAAGGTTGAAATATTTACAGGGAAAACTTGCGCCCAAACTTAAGAGGGGAATGCCGTTTGTCTGATGAAAATACTTCTAACGGTTGCAGAGATATTATATATAGTTTGAAATCCCAACTCTGATATTTAAGAATTTTACGCAAATAAGATTTGATGATGGCACCAAGTGAACTCGAGGTAATGAGCTATTTTTATGCTGGAATATTTTCAGAGCTATCAATGTATGCAAAGTACAGAAATTAGTTATTTAGTTGTTTTTTTTTAGAAATTTGTTCACCATAGCAACAGGTTACCGAAGGCTTCATTTAAGAAATGGAAGTTTATGGAAGTTTACAATTAGCAATATTAGCAGTCTAGGCGACTCACTAAAAAATATCCCTCTATAGATACTTTGGTTCTTGAAATAAAACGCTTGGTTACTATTTCCTATATAACCATATTTCTCGGACAAACTATTGGTAACCAAGTCGCCACAGTGAACATGGTGTTAATAAACTGCAAAAGAAACATAATCCTAAATATTTTAGGAAAGAAGATAGAACTTGTCCCCCTCGATTAGCCCTGGCTTAGGGAGGATATGCATTGTCTAGTGATCCTTACATGAAGTATGTAGATTATTTGGGTTCATCATGTAGGCATCACGAGACAATTCATATCCTCGCTAAAGCCAGGGTATATCTCTATCCTAGATACCCATGGTGCACATGTGAATGAATCGTGTAAACTCTAAATTTCAGCCAACCAGCAAAGCAACATCCTGTGTATATTGACCAATCAGATCGCGACCATGACATATTATCACGTGACAATATAGATTCGTAGGTAGAACGCGGTCTGCTATGCAAGATGGTCAAGGGCTCGCATTTGGCCTCGAAAAGAAACCTATATGTTGAGGGGATGACATTAGCCAAGCCCGAGGACAACAATGTATCTGGACCTTGGACTTTCAGTTGAACAAAGGCAATAGATCCTTAAATGAATTATCTGCCATTATTTCTCTATCTAATTATCTCTATAGGTCGTCGTGAAATATCATCAGTGCTCATTTGCATAAAGGAGAGGCAATCTCAGTAAACTCAGACATAATATCATGGAATATTCCCCTGATTTACCATCTATAGGTTTACCTAGATTGAAAGGAGAGGGTATACGTTAAGGCAGGAGTTTTCCCCACATGAGGTACGTTATCATATTGGGGGAGAGTGAGTCCGAAAATATAACGAGAAGAATTTTGCGGACAACTGTAAAATATCTACACCATTAATGCGCGAGGTCATATGACTTCGACGGAATAGGTCGAGCAGTCACGAATGATCGCGGTTTTACACTCTCCGGGTCCACTCGGCACGGTCTCGGATAATGTAGGACATTTAGTACCTCGACCGCACTGCTAGGAATCCATATTTGCATCCATGTTGAAAGCACAGCATCACGCCGAAACTCCGAACAGCGCATGTCAGCTGTATGAGAACAGCGCATGTCAGCTGTATGACTTCTGTTACCATGGAGATCAGCTTGAGGCGAAAAACCAGGAGAAACACCTCAAATTAGAAGTGATCCTTAGAGGTAAAATCAAGGTATATCCATTTCATTTGGATATATATTTTATCTCCTGATAAGGGAGAAATACAACGAGGACTATGTGAGCGGAAACACATCCTATAGCATGTGGTGTGCCTCGCGTGCGGCGGATCACGGTTTACAGCTAAGAGCTGTAAAATCCTTACACCATTAATGCGCGAGGCACTAGGAGTTCGACGGAATAGACCGAGCGGTCGCGAATGCATTCGGGTCAAGCTAGCCGACCCAGAAAGATCCCGGATATGTGTGACAATGAAGAATATTTCAAAAGGGCAAGGATTGGAGTGAGTGAGTGAGTAGGATTTAACGTCGTTTTCAACATTGTTTCAGTCATATCACGACGGTGCCTACATGTGCCAGAACACGAGAGTGTCCACAGTTCCTATTATTCTGGACACTGATCAGCCCAGTCAGTACAACACCCGGTCACCCATCCAAGTATTGACCGAGCTCAACGCTGCTTAACTTCGGTGATCTGACGAGAACCGGTGTGCCCAACGTGATGTGCCGTACCAGCAAGGATTGGATCAGAATATCTGGTCCATGCAGGAAAATGCAGGTTTCGAGGACACGGAAATCGGAGACGAAATAGGCGTAGACGGATGAAACTGATGTGTGCCTAGGGTAGTTCTCCAAGTCTGGATATATGAACTGCTCAAGTGGAACTTACAGGTCAAAATCCTAATTGTGGTAGTTTAATACTTAAAAGATAGTTCAACAGACAAGAATTGGTAGTTTAAAATACTTAATTGACTGTACTTTAATACAGCAGCAAATGGAATTTGAACTACCACTCGTTGTGGTATCTCAAACTACCAAAAGTGGATGCAGGTCGGTTGCAACCAGTATTGGTAGTTCGAAAAGCTTCCTTCAATTTCATCCAGCTGGGTTGGATTCATTCCTGTGATGTGATGGGCATAATAATGCTAAACTTACGGGCAGCGAACGGTTCTCAGCCTGAATGGGAATATGACGAGACAGCCACTCCATCTTCTGATAAACAGATTCACAGCTGGACAACGTTGTGGTGGGAACTTTGGTCGGAACTTTGGTCGGAATCTTTGAAGGGATGGTGGTCCCGTGGTCCTTAAATTGTAAAGGAAAATTATTTGGAACATGCAGGAACGTCGGCATCGGTAGACTTCAATAGCTGTATACACTGTGCGTTTAATATATTTACACTGCAGACATGCTACACTCTCAAAATGAAAGTGTTGTATTTAACATTACGAATGTCCGAACAGTGACAAGATTATAGAAAGTGTTATATTTGTAACGCTCTAAGAAAGTTTTGAAAAGTGTTGTTATGTCCAACATTAAATCCCTGTATCAGGAGCATGCAGTACAACACTTTACAAGTGTTAAATTCAGCATTGTAAAGTGTTGTTTTGCTCCTGATACAGGGATTTAATGTTAAATATAACACTTTTTTCAACACTTCCTGATAGTGTTACAAATACGACACTTTTATGTTGTTACTCCTGGGACATTTATAATGTTAAATATAACCCTTTCGTTTTTTGAGTGTATAACTGCATCGTGAATTTTAGCGTCGAGCTATTGGTCGTATTAGCGTCATTTTAATAATTGGATCCATATAGGTCTAGTAATTATAAGGCGTTGTCAACCTCAGGCTCTGATCATGCTTGTGTCCGGTCATGCACATTGTCTCTTTCAAACAGTAGCTCTTATCAATATATCTAGATATATTAACCATGCAGTATTAACTTTCCTGAATCAGCCAGTTAATTACAGCAAAGTTCAACTTATAAAAATGACTAAAAAAATATTAGGAATGTTTTAGGTTTTTTTTGTTAAATATTCTCTGAGTATAAGTTTGAACCCAGGATAATTTCAGAAAGTTATCTTTTCCTGTTACTTGATAATCTATTTCCTGAATGCTTACGCCTTCATTTCTTTATTCCGTATAGCATTTAATTCAAAGGAATGGTATATCTTTCTTTAACTTCATTTCAACGAATATCTAGAACTTGTTCAATTGATAAAAGAGTCCTGGAATTATTTTCCAGTATTTAACAACTGAATATAGATGAATTTCGGATCCTGAATAATATCTGAGTATGCATCCGCAGTAAAATATTATCAAGCAGTGATATTTGATATTATCAAGCAGTGATATTTGATATTATCAAGCAGTGATATTTGATATTATCAAGCAGTGATATTTGATTAGATTTCTCTCTGTGCATGTTACCAGAAACGTTTTAAATATTCAGAAAACTAGGTGCTGAGATCCTGAAACAGACAAGAATTACTAAAGCCGAGCTAGGTGTAACGAGGAAAGATGTGGATGAAGACATCACACATGTACATCGAAGATAATGAGGAAAACCGAAAACCTTGCACGAAAACAGATTTCTTCATTGTCTAGTCAATTTCTCCTACACCAAAGATTAAAAGAAGTGCGAAAAAAAGAAAGAAAAAATAGCACCTCTCTGTTATACAGGCATTCGTTAAAAGGAAATGATTTTAAATTGTATACTTACGGTACAGGTAGGCCAATACCGGGTATAGGGATGGGTATACCAGGTGTCGGTGGGCCGGAAGTGGAAAGATTTGCTGTCGGGGGCGTGATCATTGGATCTGTAGTTGTAGAATTTATTGTCGGGGTCGTGACGTTACTTTCCGTAGTTGTTTCATTTCCTTGGAACCCCATTGGATCGGTAGTGGTAGAATTTATTGTCGGGGGCGTGACGAAATTATCCGTAGTTGTTGTTAAATTTCCTGGGAACTCCAACAATAACTTTTGAATTATCGGGTCGGTAATTTTGGCAAACGCGTCAGCTAATTCATCACTACAATGAAGCAAAATAGTTGTTGTATTTAATTACAAGCCCTGTAATTATATATATCGCAGATGTACTTCACTTTGTATTGATATCAATGAAGTGACCGTGAAATATACATGCAGCATAACGGATTTTATTTCTTTAAAAGGCAGGGCGTTACGTCAGTTATCACCAGTTATATAAAATTATACAAGCACCTGTAAGTATGTCCATTGCAATTACATTAATGTGAGAAAGACCGGTAACGATATGAGGAAGTAGCATTGTTTCTAAGAGATAGGTTATTAGACTCTGAGAGTTGGAGTCGTCTGGAGGTAAAACTAGTAATAAAATTAGAATGACAGGGTAAAGCAGAGACTCCTGCATAGTTCACCCGTGTTTTTGTTTTAATAATGATGTCAAAAGGCGTCTGATCACTATTTAATTTCTCCCGTGTAGCAACGGTGTTATTTGAACTCAAAGCCTATGCCGACCTAAGAATTATTGATACGAAATTACATTTATACTATACGATCGTTATGCTTATCTGGGTGAATATTTTGGCATCAGATGGTTGGAATATGCTGCTTATCACCGACGTCTGTCCATTTTAATTAGTCGTCTACTTTGGGGCTTGTCAAAAATTTATAGTTAACTCTGCATAAATTTTCTTTTTTTTGCGGCGTGTAGAACAAACGGGATTCTATAAAATGAGTACCATGTCTCCATGATATTGATATCACGCTTGAAATAACTTTATAATTCTCTCCATATAAAACTCCAATACAGTTGTTTCATGTACCGGGCCTCAATTACATAGGGAGACGTCATAATGCATTCACGCGCACTGGCCCAAACGTCATTGATGCCGTATAAAGTAATATAGTAGGCGGTCCGTGGGAGTGTCGCTTATATCCCATGCCCAGTGAAATTGCTGAATGATAAACCGCACACAACTCTATGACCGTACACGGCATTGTTGACCTTTGTGCTATGAAACATGAATACATTATAGCTCTCTGTGTTATTGAGCGCCGGTACATGAAATAACTGTACTGGGGTTTTATATGGAAAAAATTACAAAATTATTTCAAGCGTGATATATTATCGATATCACGGAGCACTCGTATTCATTTTGTAGATTTCAGTTTGTTCTACACGATGTAAAAAAGAAAACAAATTAATGCAGAGTTAATTACTGATTTTTGACAAGCTTCAAACTAGACGACTATTTGAAATGGACAGACGATAGTTAAAAATATTCTCCCCACTTAGAGAAATTGGACTGTACGACCCACAGATTGCGCCAGAAAAAAAGGACTGGTACTGCCCAGATTATGTCTATTGGTATTGCATTAATGAGGGGAAGATATATTGCCTCACTCTATCCCCCCTCATATGTCACCATAATAGTACCGGAAGTTATTAGACAGTGACAAAATTACTGGAGAAATATTTAGAGTGTACACGTATTTTTTTATTACCTGAGTCCTGACAGGTCTAGTGGCGTAGCAGACAATTCCATGTCGGATGTAATATCTTTTGGGCCTCCTTTCAAGGGAAAGATATCACAGATGCGATTGTCTATTGGTGGATAATACTTGGCCTGTACCTCATCGCCGACAAGCAATGCCACTGCCAGCGCCAAGAATATAATCTGAAAGACAGAATATCCCGGTAGGTATAGGCTCATTTTACTTCGATGGCCAATTCCCACTATAGTTTAAGTTAATCCCAAGACAACACTGTCTTGCCCAGGTGTTGGCGACACTGGTGCACAGCATATGGGCCATCGTGATCTTCGGGTTGTTCTCTTGATCTCTCCCCTATATTTATAACATGGAGCAGGTTTTTAACTATCGATAACTGGTGTTAATCGGATAATATGGATAAAATATTCCCACCATTCCATGAAAGGACCAACAAGCTTCATTTATGATAACCCTAGCAACCTCAGGTCGAAAATATACCAGTTATCATCAATTGGAAAACTCGCTCCATGTTATAAATACAGTCTAGAGGTGACGAGAACAACCCAAAGATCACAGTGACCAACATGCTGCATGTGCACCAGTGTCGCCGAGACTTAATTAACACATTAACGCCGACACATTAATTAACGTTTTTATCGAAATAGAGATGTGGGTATATCATATGAAACTGATAATGAATGAAAACTGTTCTGCAGCAGACACTAAATCGGATAGAAGAAGGAAGAAATTGGCACTTTGCATGAAACTGCAATTTAAAATTAGTTACGATTAATTTAGACCAGTGAAGGAAGAAAGAGTGGGGTCGGGGGTAGGCCTATACTCTCTAAAATAATTAGATTGAAATTAAATCTATCAGATTTAAATTAGTGACCAATCTTTTAATGAATTGACTACATTCAATCTAATAGATTGAAAACTAAAAAATGAATATGTTGTAAACAGAAAATTCAATGTACTAGATTGAAATTTTCAATCCAATAGACGGAATATTCAATCGAATAGATTACTAATTCCAATCTTTTAGATTGAATTTTCAATCTAATTATTTTAGAGAGTAGTGCCCCCGGAAAATTGTGAGATTTCAGAAACTTCTACAGATTTTCGACCCATTTCAAGGCACTTCAATCACAATTACTGGGGCGGCCAAAGTGATCATTTTTCTCCCGCCTCCCCCCCCCCTCCCCCATGCACCTCTTTTTCATATTGGGGGGTCGGTCGATATTATTATCTTAAGCAGATATAAAGTATATCCTTAGACGTGAAGATCATTAATTTTGGCTTTCACAGGCATAGTTGCAAATAAGTTAATTGTATATTCCACATATAATGCATTTAGTACGGCATAATGCATTTAGTACGGCATATAGTTACAAATAATTTAATTGTATATTCCTACGAAGTAGGCTACAGATCGCAAATTGTCCGGTAATCAGTCAGTCCATCCGAATCCTTTCGTCGGCAAAATAAGGAGAACCGTTGACATTAGAACCTTGATTTTTGGCATGAACGTGCATTAGGGCATTGTTACTATCAAGTTCTGATCTGAAATAATTCTGATTAAAATTAGATTTATAATTAACACTTCAGTATATTGTTATAGATATATGTTAACTGTAGCCTTTAACGTGTATCGTATTTCACATCCAAACATTTCATCATTGCCAAGAAAACTGTGGTCCGTTTTGCTTCAGCATTTTATCGCATTTAATGAGTATCAGTTACTGTCCATCTAAAAATACCCTGTCATTGAAACACATTCCACTATGCCACATGGCCCTATTACTGAGGTTAATCTTAACGTGCATCTGGGACAATTCCACAATTGCCAGACAGCATAGGCCTACTGCTATACCCTCAAACAATCAGCGCTGTTTGCATAACTTAAATTGTTAAACCATATCATTGAAATAATATAGCAGAAAACAATGATGTGAGTTATGATATGTACACTACGACCAAAGACATGTTCATAATGTGCTAATCGGATAGTTAGGACAACCATTACTTTGCATCAGAGAGTGTGTGACTTGACAGCAGAAATATGACCCCGCCATTTGCTGATTAGAGCGATAAAACAGGGTAGGCTAAATGGACCCTTTTCAATGCAGTATTTCTTGGCATGAATGTGAAAATATGAGGACATACTTTGGGGTTTTTTTTGTACCTCTTGAATATTGACTATATATCACACTTGGATATAATTTGAACAAAAAATTACATGTGTAAATAAAATATGTCTAAATTTCTCTTGTCATTTCAAATCTTGATCCATTTTGATTCCTTGATTAGGGGATACAGAATCACTGCCACGGAGTGTGTTGGTGTGTCACAGCAATGCAATTCCGATTCACACAACGAAGCTGAGGTGGTTTAACGTTTATCAATGAAGAAAATCACCGATCAACTGCCATAGAATATAATGTGAAACAAGGAAACCGGAATAGTACATTCATCAGTCTAGATAACAACGTGATGTAGAGACGCTATTTATTCGTCTTTGTACCGGTTATGCTCAGGAGAATCACATAGAATCATTATTATCTTGTGCATAGAAGGTGTTGGTCTTGAGTTGAATTACCGTAAACTACATAAATGCTACCTTTCTACGATAGTGCTATATATAAAAATTTGTTGTATTGTTGGGAAAATAATGTGATTCAAAAAGTTGTTTTGATCCTGGACAAGGGCACTGAAAACCATTAAAGAGATGTAAATGTATTTCCACACGTAAAGCTTGAAATCTACCGAACCTATATTATTCAATCTGTTTCCTTTAATTAAAAAATTGTAAAATTAAATCGGCGATCGTTATTTATTTTGGAATGAAGGCGCATTAGGAGACTGTTACCAACAAGTTCTGAGCTGACCTACTTTTGATGAAAATTTCTGGTGATTTTTGATGAAAATCACTGGCGATTCTGACTTGGGCGGTGCCCATCTTAATATAGGCAGGATTTCAAC
>JAVTVY010035165.1:0-13669 GCA_036873755.1 Hanleya hanleyi | reverse complement strand
AATCTTCCACTCTTGAAATTTTGCATCAGTCCCACGGAGTGATCGAACAGCCAATCCTGAATCCTACATCATATAGCTATTAACTGAACTGTAATAATCAATGTACTTTTAATCAACTTATTCCCGTATATAGGAAATTCACTTCTGGCCAGCTTATCCTGATTATTTGGTGTCTTTTTGTATCTCCATGTGAGCACATACATTCTATTTTTTTTGATACAATAAATTGAAATTGATCACCCGGAAGAGTAACTGAAACTAACAGAAAGGTGTGAAGCAAACAATTTTTTATGTGAGGGTGTCCAAGAGGGAGAGTGAGAGAATTAAGGTTTAACGTCGCGCGTTCAGCAACAGGGTGTCCAAAAGAAATAAACTGGGCTTCTCCACAGGTGAGTTAGTTATTGTTTCAACATCAAATAGCTTCCTTTGGAATTTAAACTTTGTTTTCATTTAAGAGAACTTATCCACAGGTATGGATTAGCTCTCGTTTTAACATCAAATCGCTAACAATAATTGACAAACACGTAATAAAATTAAGCACGTAAGCAATGTAAATAAGCCGGCCTGCCACGGTATAACAATCTGTCCGTCCCGTAAGAATTGAAAAATAATGAACCATACAATGTGAATAAACACACACATATAAAAATAAAGGCGTAAATAACTACATAGTATGCTCTTACAATAGCAAATTATCTGTAGATTTTAAATGAATATATATATTATAGTGACATCCACAATAAGCCAAGCCGGCCTAGTTTCCTTTTTGCTATATTATTTAGAAGTTTTTTAGCACGGAAGAGTAAATTTACGATCCTGTGCATTATAATAACTGATTTATGCCTAAAAAATGCCAGATAAAAGCAGAAATGTATAAATATTATTGTAAGATCCACAGATAGTTGTAATTTCGTGTATAAAGCATGTAATCAGTGTATTTAAACCGGCCTGCCACAGCCTGACACGGCCTGCCACAGGCTTGAAACAGGCCTGACATCAGGACGACCCAGTTTGACCCAGTTTGACCCCAGATTCGCTTGTACATATGGCTCAAATCTATATGACTCGATAGATTCTCCTTCTCCTTTAGTTTCATGATCGCTTACTGCCTCTACATTCTATTCAGTTCCAAGACCTGAATAATCTCCAACGTCACAGTCTTCAACATGGTTAACGCTGAAATCGTAATCTGTGTCAGAGCTTGTACCGCTGTCTGTGTTATCCGCCATGTTTGACTCTGGCCGCTTCACTGTGTGACGTCACAGGGTAATCGCCGGGCGGATTTACTGGGGGTAAAAATCAGGCAGTTTGGAGCCGTATTTCAGGATATTGCATCATCGCTAAAATTTTGAAAATAATTCTAAAAAATAAAGCAGGCCACAGGGAACTGCTTTTTATTGGTTTTAGCCTTTCAAAAATTGTGATAACATTCCCCTTTAACAACCGAATAGTGAACTGTGAACCGCGAACTGGAAGCTAACTTCCCGAACATTAATTCTGGTTAATTCAAGTTGTTACGATACAAAGCAGTTCGGATAATCTCGCACTTTATATCTCCGTCAGACGCTACATGGCTTAGTGAAGGCTTTTTATATGTTTGAGCGAAAAAGTGGGTCATTGTGGCGGCGAATATAAGGGAATTTTAATAGGTTCTGCCCACGGTGGGCGGCACTGGGCGGGGAGCACCCGGACTAATTTCAAACGCCTGGGACTAAAGCAAAAAAAAAAAACGATGCGCCCATGCAGCACTCGAAAATGTCAGTAACTTTCATGGTATTTGCAAAAATATGTCGGCATTATACGTTTCCAGGTAGCTCCGCCATGTTTTCCCTCGTCCACGCTTCCTGAACAGCTGCCGTAAATTGTTCGAGTTGTCGCAAATTAAAATATCGGGGAACCCTCGTGAGCATGCCGATCGCTGTTAGCCGGTGGTATTTTGAAAGGCTACCGAAATCCCAGAATCTCGCGTCAGGCGAGCTGTAAATGCCACGATCGGTGCATGAAGGAAGCAAACCAATTGATCTGAGAATGGAGGTGGTTATGTCGTCTGATTCATAAATCATGAAGCGCCAAGCAACTTTGAAAAACTTCCTCACACAGAAGCGCCAGAGGTCCAATGAAGGTAAATCTTTTTATTGGCGTTCGGTTGTTGTTGCTTCCAAAAAAAGTTTTAATTATATCTATATTAAAGGCACACGGCTTCCTGTGTTATTTAGGACTAGAAACCTTTACTTGTCAACTGCTCTGACAGAGCACCAATCCCTACGCTAATTTAAAAACATCGCCCCTCTCTCTGACTCTCGGGTACATTAGAAATAATTTTGTCTTTGTTCGACTCACTGTGGCTAGTTTTGCAGCAAACTTGAACAAGATGAGCCACGTTTGGGTGTCCAAGAGCCAAGTTTGGCTCAAAACTAGCAACAGTGAGTCAAACAAGGACAAAATTATTTCTAGTGAACCATTCTCTCGGACTCTCAGTCGCTTCGCTCCGTCGATCGATCGTTTCGTTCTCTCTGTTGCCCGGCACTGAATAATTTCTGGGCAGAATCCCAACTTTCGGAAATAGAGTAGGAAGGTTGGTAAGGGGCATACATGTAATCCCCCCTCCTAAGCGTTGTAGGTTTATTCCGGGGCTCCCGTGATAGCCGTTCACGCTTAGATGATCATAATGTCATAATAATATGTTCACTTTGGCCATACATTTTGTGGTACAAACGTGACCGACTATTATTTACGTAGTCAAATTACCCCGATAGCCACATATTTCATAATCGCTCCGACAGCATCTGTCATGGACAAGCGTGATATTTGATCACATAAATTATGGTCAGTCACGTCTGCACCACAAACTGTATGGTCAGATATGAAAGGCCGTTCGCGCCATAAATCCCTCTTTTAAACGTTCAAACTTTTTAAACGTTTAGAAATTATGAACGTTTAAAAAGTTTAAACGCTTAAACTTGCACAACCAATCAGATGTCATGAACTGACATTTGGAAGACGTTTCCTGTCAAAAAGCAAACGTTTCCGGTAGTAATATTCGAGACTTTTGAACGTTTCTGACGGTTTAAGGGAAAACGTTTCCGGTTATGATCGTCCAATCAATTTTTCTTATTTGTGCAGCGTATATTCAAACCTCAACATCAAAACGTGTGAATGTTCTCTGGCAAAACGTTTCTGTTTTAACCAATCAAAATAACCCTTACAAATATTCGCGCATATATTAGGCCTATATATGGCCTAACATGGCCTGGCACAATTCAGGTTGCCTCACACAGGAGGAAAATGTGGATTGTATGTCCTCAAAAAAACGTTGCTTCGCTGTGTGCGCCATGTTGGGAATATATAATATATGCGCGTATATTTGTAAGGGTTATGGCTCTTTCCAATCGGGTTCTGATCAACTGTAGGCGACTCGATATGTTGCTAATGGGCATGATGTGCAAACTTGCAATCGGCCCATCGTCCGCCATCATGTCCCGCGCAAATTGTCCCGGCCCCAAAGAGACTTAAACCGGAAACGTTTAAAAGTTTTAAATATTACAACAGGAAACGTTTGCTTTTGACAGGAAATGTCTACAGTAGGAAAGAAGTAAAAAAAATGGACGATCACAACCGGAAACGTTATCCTGTTGATGGGAAACGTTTAAAAGTATCGAATATTACTGCCGGAAACGTTTCCTTTTTTGACAGGAAACGTCTAAAGTATTGGGTGTTACAACAGGAAACGTTTGCGTTTTGATAGGAAACGTCTTCTAAATGTCAATTCATGACATCTGATTGGTTGGTGCAAGTTTAAACGTTTAAACTTTTTAAACGTCACAATTTCTAAACGTTTAAAAAGTTTAAACGTTTAAAAGAGGGATTTATGGCGCGAACGGCCTTTCATAGTCAGAGTAACAATATCCTGTTAGAGTGCTAGGGATAACCAAGCGAAGTTTTATAGTTATGTGCTATGCAATGCTAGCATGGCTACACTCTCAGAAATATTCAGGGAATAATCCTGAATAGATCAGGTTGCACATCCACAACTCAATTCAGGGATTTTTCCTGAAATCCAGGGATAATTTACTGAAATTCAGGTATATCAACCATGAATTGAAGCTAAATTACCTGAATTTTAGGAGATTTTACGTACCCGAATAGGGTCGGGAACTTACTAATCAGGGTGATAAATTTTCCTGAATTTCAGGAAAAATCCTCTCATTCAGGGATCTTTTTTTCTGAAATTCAGGTAATCAGCCCTGAATGTCGACCAAAATCCCAGAAATTGAGTTGTGGATATACAAAGTTCAGGACTTTTACCTGACTATTTCTGAGAGCGTAATTTAGGCCCCATACGTGTCCACATGCCTTCAAAACAAGAGTTTGGGAGGGTCGGTGGTTTTAGGGTGAAGAGTCGATATATGGGGTTTCTATATATAACCACATGCTTTATAGGTATATTTCTATATAAAGCATGGGGTTCTTCTGTATAGAGATCCCATATTTTGACACTTCACTTTAAGCGCACCCACCCTCCCAAAACTCTTGTTTTGAGGGTCTGTGTACATGTCTATCGAATAGTTCCTTCGTTCTCGGCATTTGTCGCTTTTTCTACAGATTAACACCCGAGCTAGAAAAACACGGAGGAATGGAGAATGCACCTGACGTTGATAAAAAAGGAACGTATCTGAGTTTAAAGGTACATACGTAGCATGATACTGAACAAATAGATGATCTTATAATACTTCGACCTACTTAAAGGTGAAATCATTGTCCAAGTGCTGATTTATACCGTAATTCGAAGAAGTATACAAGTGACACATTGTACATGATACGCACAAATAAAGTATTTTTTATCAATTTATTTATATTTCGTTCACTGCTCACGAGAAAACATGTTTAGGAATAGCCATGTGTCCAAAATAAACCTCAGAGATAGTAGGTACGAAAAGCGAAGAATTCAATGGCTCAGCTGCACATTATTCAGAGAACAAAGAATAGCCTGCATGTCTGTTCACTGGCTCGTGACTTCAGACGATCAGCTACTGGGTTGTGTATATTTTCACTTTGCCCTATCTTTTAACCCAGGAGACTATTTTGAACTGGTGATAACTGACATAGTTTTATACATATGTACTATATTTCCACAGTATCAAAAGAAGATGTGATTATGCTTGAATACTGGGAAAATATAGCACATATGTATAAAATTACGACGTTCATAAAGTTGGACCACGGTTCGCAATTCGCAGCTCCTTATTCGAGGGGACCAGCAATTATTTCTTCAGATATGGAAATCTGTAATTTGTTTATTATGAGTACTTTAACTCCAAACTCTGCAGAGCAAGAGAGAATGTAATGCTCTATATCTTTGCATATTCATATCCCAAATCTGACACAAGGGGGCGCTGCTAGGGGCGCTGTTATGAGTCGCTGAATGACTGGTCCCCGCGAATAACGAACTGCGAACAGCGGTCTAACTTTATGAACGTAAAATTACGTCAGTTATCACCCATCCAAAATAGTCTCCTGGGTTAAAAGATAGGTGAGAGTGAAATTATACAACCCAGTATAACTAATCAGCTGAAGTCACGGATCAGTGAACAGACAGGCTCTTCTTTGTTCCCCCAATAATGTACAACTGTGCCAGTGAAACTGAGCCTGTGTCAGGATTGGCCGTATTCTCACTCCATTTTCTGGCTGCACTAAAAGTACAACATATCCGGGGAGAAAAACTGCAACCGCCATATTCCCTGGTGAATCAACAAAACAAACGTCTGGTCTGTCATTCAATATTCAGCCGTCGTCCATCAAAGAATTTCCGCATACGTAATCCAAAGACCTAATTCATATAACAGCATTATCTCCAAATTAAAAACAAGCAGTCATATATAAAAGTAGGCTAGTTTCTTGCAAGAGAAAAGTCGATGTCAAGCACTATTGTCTTGCACTACCAAGCACTACCAAACTTTCTGCGATATCTCATATTGGGGTCATTTTGAGCCTGTTTGCATAACCGCACGAGCAGAGGATCATGGGTAAATTCAAAATAGCGGCCATGTTGGGTACCAGAAAAAGTGATGTTTTCGTCATATTTCTTCAAAGTTTTTGCTTTTCTGTATAGAAAAGTGGGTAAAACTTATTTTATTTCATATCAGAATATTATTTGCTAATTTATCATGCAGTTTTTGCGAAGAAAAAACAAAAGTTAAAAAATTCGAATATTTTGACCAAAAATCGTCCAGAAATGCTCTTTTTGAAAATGACGTCACAGTGACGTCATCATGACGGCAATCTTGGATTTTTTTACATTTCTTGTAGAGCTTGATCCAAAGATATAGTGTGGTAAGTTTCAGCCCTCTAGCCTTAGCGATAGCGAAAATATTTAGGGGGGGGCACTTTCCGCCACTCCCCCCCCCTCCCCCCCCCCCGGCTGTGGTACACCCCAAATCGCCAAAGCCAGATAGGGTTAAATGGAACCTCACCTATGTCTCGTGTGATCAATAAAGTGTGTTAGAAGATAGTGCACCCATTCGCGACCGCTCGGTCGAATCCGTCGAACTCATATGACCTCGAGCATCAGTGATGCAAGAATTTCACGTCTCTCAGCTGTAAACCTTGATCCGTCGGACGTGGGGCACATCACATACTAACTATAGTATTGCGTGTCCGCTCACATAGTCCTCGCTCTATTTCTCCCTTATCAGGAAATAAAATATATATCGAAATAAATTGAATATTCCCTTGGTTCTGCTCCCGAACGATCTCATCTAATTTGAGGTGTTTTATCCTGACTTTTCATTTCAAACCGATCTCCATGGCAACGGAAGTCCTACAGTTGATATGCCCTTCTCTGAGTTTCGGCGTGACACTGTGCTTGAAAGAAGTTTCAACATGGATGCCACTATGTATTCCTAAAATATATACATATATTCGTCAATATGTTGACTCGACCTGCACTGGTATACCAGTGCAGGTCGAGTCAACGTTCATAAAGTTAGACCGCGGTTCGCAGTTCGCAGTTCGTTATTCGAGGGGACCAGCAAATATTTCTTCAGATATGAAAATCTGTAATTTTTTTATTATGAGTACATTGAACTCCAAACTCTACATAGCAAGAGAGAATGTCATGCTCTATATCTTTGCATATTCATATCCCAAATCTGACGCCAGTGGACGCTGCTAGGGGCGCTGCTATGAGTCGCTGAATGACTGATCCCCGCGAATAACGAACTGTGAACCGCGGTCTAACTATATGAACGTGTCGAACGAGTCACTGTATCTTGGATCGTGCCGAGTGATAGTACACAGCATCGGTAATTACGGTAGATACTTCATGTAGGCAGATATTGTCTTTGTGTCGCTGAAAGACACATTTTCCCCCCATACTTGGCTATTTATTTTATGCATTGTCTCGGATACGATATGTTTGGATACAATTCCCCATCGCGTGGACGAGACATCTCAGAAAAAGTCGGTACATTGTTTTTTCCCCACAAATCTACATGCATGTCAACAGCGGGAACAAGTCTGTTCAAAATTTTAATTTAGTCCACTTACATCTTGAACATGCGCAAGGGTAACGAGAAGTGACGTCTGTCTGGGGTCACCGGCAACAGGATATTATAATGTACACCATTCCGTCAGCTCGTTGGTAAAGTAAACACAGAATGCTGGGAAGCAGTTTGGAGACGCTGTTCCAGAGAATCCAAATGCCTCAAATGTTGTCAAGTAAAGCCGCCATATCTCCTGAACCCGCATTTGTAACTATTACATGTAACTGGCCAGAGACTTCAAGGTTTTCAATTATTTTTTCGGGTAAGTTTAGGCACAAGGTAACGACTTGTCCCGTAGATAAGTGAAGATAGGCTTAATAATCAGAAAAACTGTAAAATATGTAAAAAAAAAACAGCGCTACTTTGAACCTAACAGGAGGCTTGTGAACTTAACATTTAATGAGACAAAAGGCTTGATCCACTCATCGGGCAAAGTGTGGATTTACAGATAAACAACAACAACAACAGATATGTATAATGTATGAGGAAATACGTGTTTAAAATTCATATGACAAAACTTTGGAAAATAGAGGAGTTTTTATCATTTACGTTTATATCCAAAGAAAAAAACCCTGGAATATACAGGCGAAAAGTTACTCAAAATGTTGGTCTAATAAAAGGGACCAATTAATTAAATAAAAATTACCTACCTGCCACTGTGCCCCCGGTAAGCCTTCCCCGGTGTCTCTGAACTAAGAAGGTCTTATGTACTACTGGGCGGCTTATATATCCGCAAAGCTGACTTAAAACGTATGACCTTAAAAAGGCGCTAAATACGAGTTCTCCTCTGTTAGAGGCGCTAATTTACGCGCGTGCTTAAAGCCACAATTATTCACTTAAAGTAAATTCCAGGTAGCTAAATGTTGCTGGTAACAATTAGTTGTAACAATTCGTTCCCGTTTTAGTGTGCTCTGGAATTCTTGTTAAAAGAAGGAGAGAAAGAAAGGAAATCTCGATTGAGGTATTATATAGGATCGCAATTCCAAGGCAAAGTGGAGTGTACTTGACACAGGATGTTGCGTTTCCAACTGTTCAAGTTCTGCCTTTTTGTGGCTTTTTGGTTCTTATTACTATAAGAGGGTTTACAGGAGGACAATTTCAAACCTAAATCTCCAGGAATTGTTTGAGTGGTTAGAGATTCAGTTGAAACTTTATTCACCAGATTTAATAATATATACAAATAAGTGACAGTAGATAGCTAGACTGGCGGGAATAAAACCCTAGCAGGTTTGTTGTATCCCATAAAACAATAATATTGAAATCATATTAACAAGAGTAGAATATTATCATTCGTTTCTTAGCTGAATGGCGAATAAAGATACTGAAACAATGATGGCAGTGACATATATTATTGGTACCCTCGAGGACGTCACGATAGGTCCGTTCAAAATACACAATAGGTGGAATATTTCTATACAATATTTCCAAGAGAAGTATCCCAATCAAAAGTAAAACAGCAATCGAGATTGATGGGTAATACTGATTTTGGTACGAACATCACATATTAGTCTGATTGATAAGATATCTCAACAATTCATTCTTAAATAAGGATTTAGAAGTAATGGATTTTAATTTCGAAGACAGAGTGTTCCAGATACGTGGACCTTTGAGTTTCACACTGTGAAATGAAAGTTGAGAACGGCAAGGATTACGAGTAAGATTTAGTTTGGAATGTCTTGTTGGGTATTGATGTGTTGTTGATTGTTTCGTGAAGTAGCTTCTGTAAAGTGATGGAAGAAATACACCATGGTAAATAAATTGATGACAGAAAATCAAGGTACAATAGATGTCAATTTTGTTCACTGGTAGGATATTCATTTGTTTAAAGAGAGGTGCAGAATGCGCATATTTCTCACTCAGAGTGACAATACGAATGAGTCGTTTTTGTAGTAAGGCCAGCGGCCGGACGTGTGATGGATAGGTGTTGGCCCAGACCAAATTACAGTAGGTGATATAAGAGTAAAAAAGGGAGTAGTATAATACGATAAGTGTCTTTCTGTTAAGGCAGTGTTTGATATTATTTATAACTCCAATATTTCGAGACAATTTCGACCTTAAGTAATCTATATGTGTAAGCCAGTTTAGCCGATCATTGAAGTATATTTCTAGGAATTTAAAAGTAGTTACCTGTTCAATTTCTTGGTCAGAGAGCAGGAGTTTAGGTAGATGTAGAGCAGTAGTTCGATTCGGTTTTATAATCATGTATTTAGTTTTCTGGATATTTAGGGAGAGTTTATTGCAAGAGAACCAATCTTTCAGGTTAGCGAGCTCTTCGGACATTATTTTCACCATGAGGGAAGGGTCTGCGTGCGAATAAAAGGCACTGTGTCATCAGCAAATAGAGTAATATTTAGAATGTTGGAAGCTTTGAGTATGTCATTGATATAAATTAAGAAGAGTATAGGACCAAGTATCGAACCCTGGGGCACTCCGCATGAGATTGTTTGGGGAGAAGATAACGTATTATTAAGAGAAACGCACTGGCATCTGGACGATAAGTAGCTGCGGAACCAATCGTGTTCTCTTCCGCGGAAACCATAGTACTCGAGTTTGTGAAGAAGTATTTCATGGTTCACTGTGTCAAATGCTTTTGACAGGTCAAGAAACGTTGTGATACTAAATTTTTTAGCTTCTTTGGCAGTAATTAGCTGGTCATATAAGGAAAGTACTGCTAGACAAGTTGAGTGATTCGCCCGGAATCCATATTGATTTGGACAGATAATGTTATTTTCATCCAAGAATGCAGTCGTTCTGTTCGCGACGATTTTTTCTAAGATTTTACTGAAACACGGTAATACAGATATAGGCCTGTAATTCGCGATGGAGTTGGTGTCGCCAGCTTTAAACACAGGTGTGACTTTGGCAATTTTTAGACAATTGGGGACTATTCCTGATTGAAAAGATAAATTGATGAGTGAAGATATTGGGTCGGCAATATGACTAGAAATGGGTCTCAGTAATGACATTCTGATACCATCTGTTCCCGGTGAACCATTTTTTAGTTGAGCAATAACTTCAACAATCTCTTGTGGAGTGCTTGGGGTTAACGATAATTGATTATGAAACTCACCATCAAGGTATTGTTCGAAATTTGCGGAGGTATATGGAATTTGTTCTGCTAGGTCAGAGGCAATGGTACAGAAATATTCATTCATGTGATTTGCTATATCTGAAGGATCGGAGGTCTCTTGGCCATGTATGTTAATGGTTTGGGGAAGTGTAGAAGATTTTCTTTTATGCATCAATTCGTTACTAGTTTTCCATGTATTTTTTATATTGTTATTATATTCATTGAATTTATCATCGTAATATTTCTTCTTTGCATGCTTTAGGGTATGATTTAATTTATTTCTATAGAGCCTGTATTGTCTTGAGTTTTCAGCGTTCTTTTCGGATAGGTGCAACCTATAGAGTCTATTTTTTTCACGTATTGATTTTAGGAGACTAGGTGTAATCCATGGTTTGATAATTTTTAATTGGGTATGGCGTCTGGTAACCACAGGGAAACAGTCATTGTAGATGGGGTTGAATGTATCTAGGAATGATTGCATGGCGATATTCATATCATTATGTTCTGAGTCTAGATTCCTGTCGGTATGTTTTAATTTTTCTTCAAATAGGGCTTTTTGAGTCGAGTTTATCAGACGATACTGGATATCTGGAGTGTTAGTGATTGTTGATTGTGAGCACTTACTAATATGGAAGACAGGGAAATGATCAGATAGATCCGCGAATATGATACCGGAGCAGAGATCGTCATCGTGGAAATTTGTGAATACATTGTCGATTAAGGTTGCGGAATGTGATTTTACACGCGTAGGTTTGTTGATTTTAGGAAAAAAATAAAAAGATTTCATGGTTTCATAAAATTGTTTTGATGGGCCATGGCATTGAGTTTTGAATAAGTCAATATTAAAGTCGCCCATTAGAATGCAATTTTTCTTTTCAGGTTTCAAAATGTTTAATATATCCAGAAGACTAGAATTGAAATAATCTACACTTTTACCCGGGGGACGGTACATTAATCCTATTACAAACGAGCTGTCATTCACAGTTAGTTCCACAAAGAGTGATTCATATTCACTGTTACAGTGGGTATGCGAGAGGTCGTCACGTATGGTGCATTTTGTTATATCGTTGCTAACATATAAAATGACACCACCTCCTCTCTTATTATTCCTTGATATAGGGAAGGGTTTATACCCAGGAATGGTATACAACTCCTCTGTGGCTGGATCGAGCCAACTTTCTGATATTCCAATAACAGAGAATTTGAATTCGAGGTCATGTAATAAACTAATTATCTCCGTGAAATGTTTTTTCAGACTTCTTGCATTGATATGGATAACTGAGAGCGAATGTTGTTCTTGGGAGGATAGTGATAATAAGGTTGATCGGGCTTGGTCTTCAGTGTAATAGTTTGAGGTATGGGTACTGATTTGTTCGAAGTGTATATTTTCACCCTCCGTATCATCAGTAATATAGTTAGAATTTTCAGCAGGACGGTTCAGCTGTAGTGGATTAAACACACATGGTCTCGAATCCAGCCAGATAGGAGTCATCTACCACTCTGAAGTCTGCTCCGGTATCAATTGTCGGTTCAGTTGAGAAAGGCAGTTCATTCCAGAGAGTCATAAAATTTCCGGGTAATAGCGTATGACACGAATGTTCGTAAAAAGACTTCGTAAAAGAAATCGACAGTGTTAGGTATACGTGAGCGGACGTGAATGGAGAATACAAGGTATATTGTTGTACTATGAGAACAATTTGAACTAGTCACAAAGACTGATGTCTTATGTGGTAGTAAATCTATGTCATTGCCATGTTCGGGGATTGGTTTGGAAAATGTATAAAAGGTGATGGATAAATGAACAAACACCCAAGAGAAGCTTTGTACTACAAGAATACGGCGTATTTGTGACACACTTTTTTCTGTGGCACATTCCAGCCTGGTTATCCTGCCCTGAACTGATGCCGAGGCCCTGGGCCGATTCCAGAAGCCTCTCTTAAGGCAATTTTCCCACTTTCGCACTTGAAAACCTTCCACATGAATTTTTGCTTTTCATGGAAGTTCACTTGAACCTGAAATCGCACTTGAGTTCAAGTGTGGTCGGACCTCTCTTGAAAACTGCACTTGAAATAAAAGGGTACTTCAAATGACCAATATGAAGGGAGATGATGTCGAAGATAAGTTTTTATTCATGTGCCCATGCATGATAATGCACGTATTGTTCTTCATCTCATAGGTCCAAAAATGGCATATTTATTTGACACCTGAAATTCTACCGATCGGCTCCTGCCCATCAAGTATTTTGAGCATACACTTGAATCTGCGGGGGTACTATTTATTACCAAACCACACAAAAGAGTTCCAAAAAGGTCACTTCAAACATCACTTGACCAAGTGCGGCCAAAAACGTTGGGGAAAAACAACTTGAGACTTTTTAAGTGCACTTGTTCAAGTGCGAAAATCTCCCTTGAAAAAGTTGCGTGAGGGTTCATGAAATCGGCCCCAGGATATGGTTACGATTGTACCGAATGGCCTACTTTGTCGAGAGATCAAACATGACTGACACACTTTCACTGTTGGACGATTAGTTAGCAAACGCGCTTCGCACACCTGCCTCCAGAGATGCATTGACTTTATATTTGATTTTGGTCCCATTTGAAGTAAAAAAATATATGTTTGCTGATTTTAAAACATTACAGGGACGTTATGCTCTTGAAGGATTTTGCTTTGTCGTTATTCTTACTGATTTATCTCCCCCAAAAATGTTTAGTATGACGGAGAAACTATTTTAAGAGATAAAAATAACTTTATCTGTCTCAAAGGACAATATATGGACAAAGAATTTGAAAAACACAAATTTCTGCAGGACCCATCATGACCGCCATTTTGAATTTATCCCTGATTCTCTGCATAAAGTGGGAAGTTCTGAAGTGGTAGAAGAATTGAGGTATTTTTATATTGCGTCTGTTACAAAGATGGACGGTCATTTTCTGATTCATTCGTCATGAAAGTTATTTTACACTTGGCGTGTTCAGCGGCGAGAACACCAGACTTCCAAAGTGAATACAGATTCATCATCCTTAGCTGTGTTTCAAGATTATCTCATTGACTTCGTCGG
>JAVTVY010035164.1:0-14263 GCA_036873755.1 Hanleya hanleyi | reverse complement strand
CGGACATCGCTAAAAAAAGCCCTTTTTCGCATAAAATTCACTCCACATTATTTCGTAGACCATATATTAGCATGCTTTTTTTCTATTCGCTTCTTATGATCCCCGGGAACAGGCCAATAACAGAGAAGATGGTTTTAATCGCCGCGAAATATTTTTCCCGCAATTTTATAAACCTGATGAACTCAGGAAATTCGAAATTGTCAAGGAAGAAAAGTTGCATTTTACTGAAAAGTATACTATTTTAAAACATCTGTAGAAAAGATATGCCTGTGACAGGAACTGTATTCATTGGCCAAAATAAGAGTTCAGAGTTTTACTTTTATAATTAGAAGTGATAAATTCCTCCTAGGAATATTTTTGGGGAGAAAATGTGTAATTAATAAAGCTCTTTTAACGAGAAGATTTAAATAGCGCACTCGTGATTCCATCACGATTTTTTGGTGATTCCGTCACGGACTAGATTTTACCCCTGTGACGACCCATCGCGTTTTTCTCATGCAGAAAAAAATATTATTGGGTTCTGTATGCTAGTAAGAGATGTAATATAACAATAATCAGATTGAAACAGAGCATCAAAAAATCAACAAGCAACACTAGTCAAGAGGCATGTCCGTTTCAGGTGATTCCGTCACGAACATTTCGAGGTAAGGTTTCCTGAAAATGCTGGATCATCTGTAGATTTTTCCATGGATCCGTAAACAGATGTCATATAGAATAGCAAACTAAACAAGAAACCACATGGGTATGACCTCGGAATTTCCGAGTACATTGCTTTGAATAAAAAAAAAGTCTTCCCAACGGTGATTCCGTCACGTTGGAATTCACGATGTTCGGGGGGGGGGGGGGGGGGGAGGGTTGAGGCATGTCCGGCAACCTAGGGCCCGAAGCTTCCGGGGCCTAGGCGGCCGCTGGACCTTCACCTGTTAGTCTGACAGGATTCACTTATTTTTGCTTTCAGTCACATTGGTACGCGTATTGGGTTCTAATATTCCGTAGCGTAAAGGTCATCGTTTTGTATATATTAAATTTAACTAGAAATTCAGATGGATTCAGGCATGATGTATGATTTTTTTTCAACGTCGATGTGTGCTTATAAATGCGAAACAAACGTGAAAATAGAACCAAAATTCTACATACATTCTGGTCAGATTTATATCCGGGAAAACGCTTAGAACGCATCTCCGGCGATCTAGGACCCCGGAGCTTCCGGGGCCTAGGCGGCCCCTGGACCCTCGCCTGTTGGGCTGTGATAGTCGACCCTCCTGGAAACTGTCGCTAGATCCGCTCTTGGAAATTGAAAACATTGCAGCCCCCCTTTTGAAATCATAGTGACGCCCCTGCAATGGATGCCGACGGCCTGGGCACGACAGTACTCTCACAGTACAAAGGCTTCTACGGCACCGGTACGTCTCTCTGTAACACCGCATGACTAATCAACTGCACGGCTCAACACAGCAGCAGACGGCACCCCTCGTAGGAATAAACCCCAGGCTTCAGCGACCCCGCTCACGGCGACTCACTACGCGGTCCGGCTCCAAGGACGAACCATCAAGGCTAGAGTTCACGGCTACACGGCCCACATAGGATCGGGCGACATGAACGTCATTAACACACGGTGGATGGGTAGGCACCTGATCTAGGAACCCTCTTCTCTCACTACTGTATGGTGATCCGCAATAGGTGGGTATCTAGTCAAGGATTCTCCCTTTTAATACTACAGCATGGGACAGTATTAATACATGATTGGCCGTGAATTATATAACGTATGTACAGGGTTAGGAGAGACTATGCTTATGGGGGTGGATAATCGTTTATGGTACGATTATTTGGGTAGCTCTCGACTTAAGCCTGTAGCTTGTGAGTGTTAGCGTGAATGTATTTCAACCTGTCGGTTGTGTGATTAAGTTCGTGTGTGCATGATTAATTGTTTATGTAGGATCTGTGTTTGATTTGGTTTAGCTGCGCCCTCCTCACAGAGACGAGCATCTCCTACCGGCTACAGCTATATCGATACCATTAACCACAGTGCCGTTCCCGCACGTCTGTGCAATACGAACGAGACAGGTAGAGATGAAGTTAAGGTATGGCCACGCTGTCAACACTAACGCCGTTAGTTCCCAGAGCTAGACCTGCACGTCTGTGCGATACGGACGAGTCAGGTAGAGATAGGAATAACCGTTAACGATAAGTGTCTATACTCTAATTTCCCAGTGCCGTACCCGCACAACTGTACAATACGGCTGAGTCAGGTAGAGATAAAAGTAGAGTGAACGCAGGCCGGACAATTTCAATGTGTGTGTGTCAATGTGCTATTAAATTCGGTTGCAACTCTTCTTCAATTCGGTGGCTTGGTCGCGGTCCTTCTCTGACCCGGCGGCGGCAATGGATAAGATTTCTTCTCCCCAGTATATTTCAACGTGCTCTCCCTTCGAGATTTCTGGTGGTCTACCGCGCTTTAGCGGGAGTCTGTCTTATATAGGCGTACCGCTCTTCTGCAGATAAAGGTACAAACAGAAGTCGACGATGCCAGCGCCCTCTTTAATGTCAACACACACCACTCCCCGATCAGATGATCTGTACTTCGCTGGGAAAATATGGCTATGGAGGAACAAACCATAATCCATAACGGACGTAACTAGTAAATCTCAGCTTCCAACTCTCTTTAGTTAATTCATACGACCACCGCAAAGTTCACTGCCCTTCATTTGCATATTCTACAATACTGACTTCCGGATTCCTGACTGACGTAATCTACAGCGAAGCAAGCGAGCTTCACCGGGATTCCTTTCGCCGTCCCAATTGATCGTTTGAGACAACTTCACCGGGATTTCGAGGCATTGACTGTCTCCAGGATTATTGTAGTTATTCTAGGAAAATTACAGCGTTGAATTCAATCAGGTAAGTGAACCGCACACGTAAACACAATGTAACTTTCGCTTTCACAGTAGTCACGTGTCAAAACACCAGTTGTGATTCATAAAAGGGGAACCCAAGGGGTCGCTTGCATTCTGCACTTTCGTTACACTACCCCCGCCTTCGAAGAACATGACGCCCTCGTCATGGCTCTTGTCAAGCTACCAGCAGCACGGGAGTGCAGAACAGAACATATGCACAGCGTATATACAAAAAGATCAAGTCGTCGTCAGGTAGAATGGACATCAGGTCCACGGCAGGCCACAGCTCTCTCCTGCTGGAGTCATGCATCATGCATCTGAGGCAGTGAAGCCTCGGGGTCGGCCAGCCTGTGTTCGTCCCCCACCGGAGTACCTGCAGGTCGGCCCTGCACCACAGGTCATCCCTCGACGATCAGGGGCATCAGCCGTATGTCTTCGACCATACGGTCGGGCATCTCCTGTCCACTGACTAAAACGTAGTCATTAAAGCGTGGGGGACTCCACATCTCCGGCAAGACCATCTGCTCTTCTGGAAGAGGCGACTCAACCTCGACAGGGAAATCAGGCAGTAATCCAACCTCGTAATCTGCCGATCTTGGAGGACGACGGGTTCTCCGTCCACTTCTCGTCTGCCGAGGTGCTGGACATCTCACTGCGGCTGGGTGCTCCACCGGATATGGAAAAACCATCGCGGGCTCCGAGTCGTTCTCAGACTCGACATACCATTATTCTCCGTAGACTCAGTGGTCTCACTATCCGATGTCTCTCTGGGGTAGAAGGGCTTAAGAAGGTCATGATGGACTACACGCAGGCCACCAGTCTCGTCGGTGATGCGATATGTCACATCTGTCAGGGCTTCTTTCACAATAAAAGGCTCTCTCATGCAAACCTGATCACCAGGCTTGTATCTGTGAGGAGCAGCTCTCGTATCGTCCACCACCAGTTGAAAAGTGGGTGCCGCCAAAGACGTTTTTGGTTGATCCAGCGGTCGGAAACCATCTCGTCCACGGCCTTCGGGGCAATTCGCTCAATAATGGTCATGTTTACCGCACGTCCAGCACCTTGATGTCCAGTCTCGGTTACCGTATGGCCGTTGTCGGCCAGGCCTATGCTCCCATCTCTACTGGTATCGTCGTGGTCGTTGCCGTCGTGGTGATTCAGTGTCACGCTGAAGCTGTTCCAAAAACCGCTTCATTTCTCTCAGCTGCTGAATCTCCGTTCCCATCTTTTTCTCACAATGAACAGCTCTGGTTGTTGCCCATGTTTCATGCCGACGATATCTCTTGAATGTTTCTATTTCCACGGCCGCATGCACTGCCGCATCCAAATTTTTGGGTCGTGTCTGCTGGACTTGAAATCCCACGTCTTCATCGATAGCGTCCAGGAACTGATCCTTGGCAAGAGTGACTTGAATGTCGTCTCCGGCTCCGGCTTGTGTCAGGCGAATTAAAGCCTGAGCCAAGCCCGGGAGATCTTCATCATTCTCGCGGTGTCTAGACTTCAGCTGCGACTTGTACAGGTCCATCTGATTCGGTGGGGCAAAGCGCTTCTCCAAGGCTTCCTTCAGACGGTCGTAGTCGGTACTGCCCGGTGCAGACTTAAGGCTGGTTAATACTTGTTGTGCTGACCCCCGTAAAGCGACAGCTAGGTCGAGTCAAAAGACAGACTAGTCTTTTGTGTTAAATGCCGTCATTTTCATCTTACGACGATACAGCTCACCAATCTCTCAGTGTAGGAGTTGTCACAGCGAAACAGCTCACCAATTACCAATATACGAGTTGTTAGAGCATTTCCATCATAGCTCTCTAGATTTGTATCTAATACCGCTTATGCCGGTGCTAGGGACCGTGTGGTCATATTATCCAAGTTGCCACATGAACAGGTACAATAAAAGCGTACCTGAGATACAACACATATCACGAATCGTTAGATTCTTGATGTGTTCTTTAGAATAGGTTAACCGGAAGACTATACTGTGAAGTCATGTGGCTCTGTCAGTATGTCGGCACCTCTTCCCACTTCCCTTATATGTACACAATACGTTAATGGCTTCACGCTGGTCTTCTACCTCTCGTCTCAGGTCAACGTCGGGCTGCTCATCTACTTGTTCACGCCCCCTCAGTCGATCTTCAGCAGCCATCCCCGCTGAAAATCGAGGCGTCAGGTCAGCCGGTGCCAACAGCACCGATTCCAGATTTTCAGAAGCCAGAGTAGCTGTAGTCGATCTCCCGGAATCTACGCCTCTTCCTGTTTCACATCGTTCTCGATGACTCGGCGTTGTGGAGAATTTCTGTCGGGATCCTCTTCCGTCAAGTGGTTGGCCCATGGCTCTCGATCGTCGTAACTCGGTGCCGAAATCTCCAGTCATATTCATGCTTGTCTGGTCCGGATCCATTCTACCCGCCAGGCTTGGTCTCCTTTCCTTCGTCTCCCAGGTGTTGGCCATCCCACCGCTGCCACCAGTTGAATGGATGTTTCAGATCCGCAAGAGAGTGCGCAAGGTCCCCAACACCGGGATCGCACTCGTGCACTGATCCTGGTCAAAGAGGGAGTTCGATTCAACCTGTCACCTTGTCTGGATCGAGAAGGTTGAAAAGGAAGACCTGTAATGACAACCAAAGCAAATTAATACAATACTGATATATTCCATGAGCAGGTATACAGGATTCAGATCGCGGTAGCGTACCTTTCCTGACAAGAAGATCCCTGATATATGAATTACGTTTACCTGCGCTCTTATAGTTATCTTTAACCGAAGTCCAAGATAATAGAAAGATATATACAAATTATATAGCCCTAGCTAAATCGCGATCAGGCCTGGTCACAGCCACAGTCTGGTCACGACCGATTCCTTCGTGGTTGGGTTCAGCATCTATTTTCCTTCACCTGATCTTCGTGGTAGGGTCCAGCGTCTATCTTCCTTCCCCTGTTCTTCGTTCACTCCCGTATGGATGGACTTTACGTCGTGTCTCGTCTTACACGACCTGGCCCCTCCGTGGTTATGTCCAGCGTCTGTCTTCCTTCCCCCGGTCTTCTTCACTCGGGCTGCATGGACTTCTCGTCGTGGTCGTGTCTCGTCTTACACGATGGATGCGGACGGCCTGGGCTCGACAGTACTCTCGCAGTACAAAGGCTTCTACAGCACCGGTCCGTCTCTGTAACACCACATGACTAATCAACTGCACCATTCACCACAGCAGCAGACGGCAACCCTCGTAGGAATAGACGCCCAGGCTTCAGCGACCCAGCTCACGGCGACTCACTCCGCGGTCCGGCTCCAAGGACGAATCATCAAGGCTAGCGTTCACAGCTACACGATCCACATAGGATCTGACGCCATGAACGTCATTAACACACGGTGGATGGGTAGGCACCTGGTCTAGGACTTCTCTTTTCCCACTACTGTATGGTCACCTGGTCTAGGAACCCTCTTCTCCCACTACTGTATGGTCACGTGGTATAGGAACCCTCTTCTCCCACTACTGTATGGTCATCCGCAATAGGTGGGCATCTGGTCATGGATTCCACCTTTTAATACTACTGCATGGCACAGTATTAATATATGATTGGCCGTGAATTATATAACGTTTGTACAGGGTTGTGAGAGACTGCATGCTTATGGGGGTGGATAATCGTTTATGGTACGATTATTTAGGTAGCTCTAGACTCAAGCCTGTAGCTTGTGAGTGTTAGCGTGAATGTATTTCAACCTGTCGGTTGTGTGTTTAAGTTCGTGTGTGCATGATTAATTGTTTATGTAGGATCTGTGTTTGATTTGGTTTAGCTGCGCCCTCTTCACAGAGACGAGCATCTCCTACCGGCTACAGCTATATCGATACCATTAACCACAGTGCCGTTCCCGCACGTCTGTGCAATACGGACGAGACAGGTAGAGATGGAGTTAAGGTATGGCCACGCTGTCCACACTAACGCCGTTAGTTAGTTCCCAGAGCTAGACCTGCACGTCTGTGCGATACGGACGAGTCAGGTAGAGATAGTAATAACCGTTAACGATAAGTGTCTATACTCTAATTTCCCAGTGCCGTACCCGCACACCTGTACAATACGGTTGTGTCAGGTAAAGATAGGAGTAGAGTAAACGCAGCCAGGACAATTTCAATGTGTGTGTGTAAATGTGTGCTATTAAATTTCCGGCGGCGGCTCTTGTCCAATTCGGCGGCCTGGTCGCGGCCCTTCTCTGGCCTGGCGGCGGCAATGTATAGGATTTCTTCTCCCCACTATATTTTGACGTGCTCTCACCTCGAGATTTCTGGTGGTCTGCCTCGCTTTAGCGGAAGTCTGTCTTATATAGGAGTACCGCTCTTCTGCGGATAAAGGTACAAACAGAAGTCGACGATGCCAGCGCCCTCTTTAATGTCAACAAACACCACTCTCCGATCAGATTATCTGTACTTCGCTGGGAAAATATGGCTATGGAGGAATAAACCATAATTCATAATCGACGTAACTGGTAAATCTCAGCTTTCAACTCTCTCTAGTTAATTCACACGACGACCGCAAAGTTCACTGTCATTCATTTGCTTATTCTCCAATACTGACTTCCAGATTCCTGACTGACGTCATCTACAGCGAAGCAAGCGAGCTTCACCAGTGTTCCTTTCGCCGTCTCAACTGATCGTTTGAGACAACTTCACCGGGACTTCGAGGCATTGACTGTCTCCAGGATTATTGTAGTTCATTCTAGGAAAATTACAGCGTTGAATTCAATCAGGTAAGTGAACCGCACACGTAAACACAATGTAACTTTCGCTTTCACAGTAGTCACGTGTCAAAACACCAATTGTGATTTATTAAAGGGGAACCCAAGGGGTCGCTTGTATTCTGCACTTTCGTTACAAGAAACTTGAATTTTCTCTTCTCCCCACCTCACTCCCTGGAAGTTTGTAATCTCCTGAGTGGGTACTCCGACGTTTGCAAGTCAAACCTCCATTCCCAGTGTCCAAACATCCTCCGCTTCAGTTCGCAGTGAACTGGGCTGAAATTGTTGTTGCTATTAAAGTGATCGTAAACCCCCAAGTAAAGTTTCCAGTAAAAGAAAGACCATTGCAAACAGTGTGGGAAAATATTTATTGTAATTTTTTTACGATTTTATTACACAGAGTAAACTGCAAGTCAATTCGAATCTTGCATTTAATTCCCCGATTTTGGTGTACACTCAAAGTGTACACACCTTAAGCTTGAATCAAGCATTGGAAAGTGCATACACAGTTTGAAATATATGTATTAAGGCAGTGTGACGTCACTGGACCTAGATATGATTGCAACAGACCACCATAGAATACCATGCTTTATTTGCAGTTTACTCTGTGTAATAAAATCGTAAAAAATTACAATAAATATTTTCCGATACTGTACGCAATGGTCTTTCATTTGATGGAAACTATACTTGAGGGTTTACGATCACTTTATAAATTCATTTCTTCAGGGAAAGTTACAAATGTATGTGATACAGCCAGATAGCGAAACAGGTTCATCAGCCAACTTTGACACAAGGGAGAGAACCTCCATAGTAGTAGTAAAAGAGCAAATTGGGTATGATTGACCTACTTATTTGTTCCCCCGGGTAAAATTTGTGGCGGAACTGTGGCGGGGTTTCCCAGGGGGATTCCCCAGTGGGGGTTTCCCATGACGATCACGTGATCAAGGCATGTCTAGACTTGTTCTGGGTTGTACAGTTCTGCCATACGGAGGATGGCAAATAAATAAATTAATTAATTAATTAATTTTAATTAATTAGTTGTTAAATGGCGGTGTTTTTAGACGGCGCAAGGGAGACAACTCGTGTGGCCGTGGGTATGGAAATAGCCGTGTTGGAGCTAGGGGAGTCCCTAATGGTCCGATGGGGTCGAGTGAGGTATCAAAGTGAAGCTTAGGTGAAGGGGCATCTAATGGGCTGGATGTGGGGTTGACATAGCGGCCTTCTGCGCATGCGCGGTGGCCGAAGGGTATGGAAATAGCCGTTTTGAGATGTAGGGGAGCCCCTAGTGGACCGATGGGGTCGAGTGAGGTATCAAAGTGAAGCTTAGGTGAGGGGGCATCTAATGGGCTGGGTGTGGGATTGAAATATCGGCATTGTGCGCATGCGCCGTGGCCGAAGGGTATGGAAATAGCCGTTTTGGAGCTAGGGGAGCCTCTAATGGTCGAATGGGGTCGAGTGAGGTATCAAAGTGAAGCCTAGGTGAAGGGGTATTTGCTGGCTGGGTGGGTGCATGTAAAATTTTTCCTGAAAAAAAAAATACGGAACACGGACTTTATCGAAAAACCTGGGAAAATGCCTATATGGGGTATGAGGGGTATATAGGTCGCCGGGCTTAACGGGGCTTGTCTATCAATAGAGTTATCTCCCCCTAGTTCCAGGGTGGGTGTATGTAAAAATTTTCCTGAAAAAATACGGAATACGGACTTTATCCTAAATTACGGGAAAATGCCTATATGGGGTATGGGAGGTATAGGATCAATGTTTGTCCCCCTGGGAAACGTACTTCTATACATTTGCGGTAGGGTTGTGGGGTCTCGTTTTACTCGTCTCGTCATTTAGAACATGATAGGAAGTGTCCCCGTGCGAATCGGTGAAATTTTTGAAAAAGTACGATATAGCCCCATATAGACATATATATATAAATATATATTCCCATACTGGGGTATAGGACCGATGTTTGTCCCCCTGGGAAACGTACTTCTATACATTTGCGGTAGGGTTGTGGGGTCTCGTTTTACTCGTCTCGTCATTTAGAACACGATAGGAAGTGTTGCGGAGCGAATCGGTGAAATTTTTGAAAAAAGTCACCGAGGCCTGGGTAGGCCCATAGGCCTATACTGCATGGCTATGGGCGTATAGGGCCATACGGGGTGGACATGTTGGAGTCTAGGTGAGTCCCTAATGGTGTCCAATGGGGTCGAGTGAGGTCTTATTTTGAAGCTCTCGTGCAGGAGAATCCGACTGGGCTAATGGTTCGTCCGTGTTCAATAGTCTGCGCATGCGCAGTCTGGCCGTAGTATAGAAAACAGGCATTTTGGGTGCTATGTAGGGGTGTGTTTGGGTTAGAGATGGGCTAATCACGGTTCGAATGGGTCGTGTGAGGTGTCAAAGTGAAGCTTGTGGGGGGTAGAGTCAGAATGGTGTGTTTTTGAATGCAAGTCGCGTCAATCTGCGCATGCGCAGTTGGTTGTAGTAAGTAAAGTGGTCATTTTGGGGCAGTACATGAAGGTGTTTGGGGTAGAGATGGACCGCTATGGGTCCGAATGGGTCGTGGAAGGTGTCAAAGTGAAGCTTGTGGGGGTTAGAGTCAGGATGGCGTGTTTTTGAATGCAAGTCGCGTCAATCTGCGCATGCGCAGTTGGTTGTAGTAAGTAAAGTGGCCATTTTGGGGCAGTGAAAGAAGGTATTTGGGGTCGAGATGGGCTATTCACGGTTCGAATGCGTCCTGGAAGGTGTCATCTTGTAGTTCTCGGGGTGTACATTCCCATTTGAGGGATGTTCCCGTCATCTGTGACGTCATCGGTACGAGTAGTAGCGAAAGTGGCCATTTTCGGGCAGTACATGAAGGTATTTGGGGTCGAGATGGGCTATTCACGGTTCGAATGCGTCCTAGAAGGTGTCATCTTGTAGTTCTCGGGGTGTACATTCCGATTTAAGGGATGTCCGCGTCATATGTGACGTCATCAGTGACGTCATCAGCGACGTCATCAGTACGAGTAGTAGCGAAAGGGGGCATTTTGGGTGCTATGTAGGGGTGTGTTTGGGGTAGAGACGGACTATTCACGGTTCGAATGGGTCGTGGAAGGTGTCAAAGTGAAGCTTGTGTGGGTTAGAGTCAGGATGGCGTGTTTTTAAGTGCAAGTCGCGTCAATCTGCGCATGCGCAGTTGGTTGTAGTAGGTAAAGTGGCCATTTTGGGGCACTGAAGGAAGGTATTTGGGGTCGAGATGGGCTATTCACGGTTCGAATGCGTCCTGGAAGGTGTCATCTTGTAGTTCTCGGGGTGTACATTCCCATTTGAGGGATGTTCGCGTCATCTGTGACGTCATCGGTGACGTCATCGGTACGAGTAGTAGCGAAAGTGGACATTTTCGGGCAGTACATGAAGGTATTTGGGGTCGAGATGGGCTATTCACGGTTCGAATGCGTCCTGGAAGGTGTCATCTTGTAGTTCTCGGGGTGTACATTCCGATTTAAGGGATGTCCGCGTCATATGTGACGTCATCAGTGACGTCATCAGTACGAGTAGTAGCGAAAGGGGGCATTTTGGGTGCTATGTAGGGGTGTGTTTGGGGTAGAGACGGACTATTCACGGTTCGAATGGGTCGTGGAAGGTGTCAAAGTGAAGCTTGTGTGGGTTAGAGTCAGGATGGCGTGTTTTTAAGTGCAAGTCGCGTCAATCTGCGCATGCGCAGTTGATTGTAGTAGGTAAAGTGGCCATTTTGGGGCAGTGAAGGAAGGTATTTGGTGTAGAGATGGGCTATTCACGGTTCGAATGCGTCCTGGAAGGTGTCATCTTGTAGTTCTCGGGGTGTACATTCCGATTTAAGGGATGTCCGCGTCATATGTGACGTCATCAGTGACGTCATCAGTACGAGTAGTAGCGAAAGGGGACATTTTCGGGCAGTACAGGAAGGTATTTGGGGTAGGGATGCTTCATCCTCAGTCCGAATGCGTCGTGTGGGGTGTCATTTCGTAGCTCTCGAGGTGTACATTCCGAGTTGAGGCATGTCCGAAGCATCTGTGACGTCATTGTTGACGTCATCAGTACGAGTAGTAGCGAAAGTGGGCGTTTTTAGCAGTGAAGGTTGTTACTTGGTGTAGACATGGACCATCCGCGGTGCGAATGCGTCGTGTGAGGTGTCACCTTGTAGCAACGCCCACCAACGCCATTCTGAATGCTTCAACGCCCTGGTGAAATAGCTCAGAAGCTCTGATATTCCATGGAATTGTCACTAATTCTTCGAAATGCAGTGACGCCCTCGACGCCCGTCGTTACACCTTAACACTCTAACATAACGCCATGATATAGACCGGAGAGAGAACAACAACAGCAACAACAACAACAAGGATGACACATGAGAGAACAACAACAACAAGAAGTTTTTTCATATAGTTTATTCTCCCCAATGTTACATCATACCCACGCTGGGGGAGCCGCGTTGGGTATATTTACAATTCAAGAAGATTCTTTTCCAATCAGAGGCCACCATTTGCAAGTTTCATATTCGTTCCTGTCCGTTAGATGTATTCTCGGCTACTCTTGTCCAATCAGAAGTCGCCATTTCAGAAAGTTCCATCTTCGGCCATGTTCGCTCTGAACCGTTTGTTCTAATCGTCATCGGGCAGGCCAGGATACCGTTGAGGCCACATATACTCAGATAGTTGTTTATGCATTCTGAGTATCTATCAGTGCATGGGTGAATACTTTCATCCGATGGGGATGGTGGTCAGTTTAACCACGAAGAACGTAACATTGGTCACCCTCTCCACTTGCCATTTTGTGTTGGGGCGTTGTTGTTGGGCCCATTCCAAACTATCCACGCTGTCCAGTTCCTTCAGCATCGTCTCCAGTGACGCACGATGGATAATGGTGAAAGGCTGGTCAAACACCCGGGTATTATTGCTGGGATAAAAGTAACGGAGCTGGTCTGTCTCTTTATGGCGAAGAATGTATCCAAAAGTGAGATTTAACTTGAAGGCTGTATCTTGGTCGTTGAAGATGGCTTCCACGTAGCTACGTAGACGGATGTTTTCTTCCAACCGGAAATTATATAAGTCCAATATCGGGCGATGCCGATGAAAACAGTGTCGGATCATGTACCAATGGCGTCGATACATCTCACGCACTGGATGATCTTCGGGTAAGAGATCGCTGGGAACATCCACCGCATCTTCCAGAAAAGGTTCGATGTTGCCAGGCGTTGTCAGACTCGAAACCGTAACGGTGGAGTCCGGCTGGAAATCCAGGCTCTTCTGAACTGTGGGTATAGGCGGGCTCTCCGTGATCGCATCATCAGTGGCATTCGTCTCCCCGGGCTTATCTTCACTAGGTCTGACCTTCATGGGTGTCTCTTTAGTGGAAAGTTGTCGCTCATACCGTGGTGATGGATCATGAATCAAACGTTGGTGCTGTCTTAACTGACTGGGTCGTTTGAAGAGTTGACCACATTCATAACATTGTTCCTTCGCATCCTCGTGGAGTGAGCGTTCGTGGCGCAGTAAAGCATCTTCCCGATTAAATGACCGTGCGCAGGTTATACAAGAATATAGTGTACCAGTGTGGATGGAGGACTCGTGTCGTCGCAAGTCTTCTGGGCGAGTAAACAGCTTCTGGCAAGTTGTGCAAGAGAACATATCGGCTGTGGATCTCGAAATCATGAATGCCGTAAAAAAATTGCCACTTTTATACGTTTTTCAGTGATCTTCGTGTCTTTTCGGCAACCTCCGTGTCTCTTCGGTCATCTCCGTGTCTTTTCGGTGACGTCCGTGACTCTTCGGAAGTTAGAGGGGAGGTGACCGGCCTATCGATCAATCAGGAGCCATCATTTCAGAAAGTTCAATCTTCGTTCAGTGTAACCTAAACGTCTTCGGGAAATCCATGATACTGAAGTTCGAAGCTCTTACTTCTCTCATTCAACACTGAGATCAATCTCCATCGGCTCTTCAATCCGCGGCGAATCGACCTCCATGGGTTCTTCTATTCTCAGATGCATTCCGATAGAAACTGAAATATCCGGTCTCGAGAGTGGCGAGCGTGATCCGTGTATAACATTTCGGTGACGACTCAGTTGACTGGGATGCTTAAAGGCTATATCACAATCCGCACATGTATGCATGGGTACTTCGTGGCATGCACGTGTGTGACAACGCAAACTGTCCAGGCGATGAAAGCGCTTCGAGCAAGTTGTGCAAGAGAACATATCGGCTGTGGATCTGGAAAATGATGAATGCCGTAAAACTTTCGGCTCTTATAGGCCAACATAGGAGTACCCGGATGTTCTACAGTCAGGGATGTACAAGAACCCGGATGTACCCGGATGTAAAAGTTCCGGATGTAAAAGTGCCCAGATGTTCACGAATGTACTACCATCCCGGACTTCTATCAGGCCCAGGTCCAGAAGCTCTCATGTCCTGCACCGAACTACTGCTCGGTAACCCGTGAGTGAATTAACCACGGTCGCATGCTGTAAAATGCGAGTCGCATAGGGATGGGTCTCCGTCATGGCTCTGCAACCATAGGAATGGGTTTGTGAGATCCAGAGGGCCGTGTTAGACCATGTTACACATGCGCGTCTACACGTAGCTCTACGTGTGTAGTCCGTGATAAGTACTATTCTGATTGGTTAGTCCAAAAAGAGAGCAACAAC
>JAVTVY010035163.1:0-142476 GCA_036873755.1 Hanleya hanleyi | reverse complement strand
CATGCGCCCAGCTCTGCACAATCCTGGAAGTGCGAGAAATACTCCTCCCAATCCGATCTGCCATCATATGCCTCAGGTTTTAGTTTTAATCCACCCCGATGAGACCCTCCGAATTTAACCTTCGCTGTCCTATCATCATCACTTTCAGAACCATCATCACTGTCTGCATAATTATCAGCGTAGTCAGCTGCGACACTCGGTAGGTCGCCTTGTCCATGCTCAAGTGGGGCTCCCCTCTGATCACGGATGGTAACCTCCGGGTCTGGACTGTCGGCCATGTTTTCGTATCCACGTCAAATAATCAAGTTAAATCAAACTTATTTTCAGCAGTTATACAGGGTAGATCCGTATCTCTGGATGCCAGTTAATTAGGCATCCCACTTCTGACACCAGTGTAATAATCCCCAGGCCGAGAGGGGTATTATTGTTTTGAAAGAAATTGTGGTTTACCAAATAATAAAATATAGGCCAGTAATTCCACAGGTAATCCAAGTAATATTGCTTCACTGTAACTAGGACTCAATGATAACACAGGTTTTCGGGTCTATATGGTTTATTTCCGTCATAGAATAATCAAAATAATATTATAATTGATCAAATTCACAATCGTGGATAGCACTACAGATGGAGTGAGCCAATGGTATTACCCGCCCCTCAAATGCGCAGTAAGCTCGCCTCACTATACTACTGATCCCATGTTGGTATATGGTAATTCACATCCAGCCAATACTAACCGTATCAATGATATTACAGGTACGGGAGACAGCCTTAATCCCTATAAATTCAATATGGTAAATACGATTCCAATACAATCTCAATACAATTCCACTAAATTGGTACTGGCCAAGCTACGATGTGACCTCGCCGGCGGCTTGTTGCTGTCTGCCATTGCTCGTTACGACCCGGTATTTATAGCCTCCGGTGCATGGGGCTGAGCACTATTTTCGCTCACAAAAATTATTGGTAAACAGTAAAATATACATTTCCAAGTTGTGCTCTACTTGTGCTTAATAATTATTTATGCTCATGTAACATTTAGCATCGGAAAATAAACTTATTTCATACAAAATAATGAATAGCACAACTTCCTTTACCCGACCCGATAATTTACCTATACCCACAACATGGCGAATACGAAATGCAGCAAGATGAACATTTAACAATAACATACAGTATATTTACAACGGAGTATGTAAGTGCTCAATTTGTGCTTCAACGTTATTTTATCTCTACTTTTAGATAACATAAACAGTAAGACTTGATTTATTGTAAATATACTAGAGCACAAGTGTATATTCCCGGCAGTCGGCAAAGTCCACATACTTTATACATGGTGTACATTCCCGCCCAGTGCAAGACCAACTTTGACAACAAATATCTTTTAAATAACGCCAGACCTGCCTTTTAACATAATTTTCCCCAGAAATATAATTATCAAGGAATATAATCTTGAACGGATGGCACTTACTTTGCAGGAATAAATCTGTTGTTCAATTAAAGACACAGGGATGTCGAAATAATTCTCTAGCAGACGAAGTATGCGTATGAGCACAGAGAAATCAAACATCCGCGCATATAGTCCTCACAGAAAATCCGTATTCTGGATTCCAAAGTTCATACGAATGTCAATTAATACCACAGTTCAAATTAGTAATGTGTCACCAACATCTAGAAATATTAAATTGGAATTATAAACACAATAAATGGTGAACTTGTGCTGAGTGTAACCGCATTACGCACACACTTGTAGAATAACAAAATGGCTATGTACATGAAGCGGGAGGGAGAGACCAGAACATGCTTGGGGGAAATCTCGAACAGGTCAGTCATTCATACGAGGAAATTTGTCCAAAACTATGATTTAATGTCACTATAAACACACGTAAGTCCACTTTGTAGGAAATTTGTCACAGTCTCTGAATTTGTACCAGTTTATGATACTTCGCGAATGAATGAGCCGGCGCCCATATTCCAACATTTATTTACATTGTCAGATTAGGGAATATGCCTCACAGGCATTACACTTCCCCCACCTTAATCCATTGAATTCTCCCGAATTATTCGTGTAATGTCCATAAAATCACAGGTAAACTGGTACGTTAATTCATTGCCAAGGTTAAATAGTCCACAGGGATGCTGTGACGTCACAGGCAACTGGGCACGTACATCCAGTTATTCCAAGGAGGTAAGTAATCCATTTGAATCTTCACAACTTAATAATATATTGGGTGAATATCCGGTGATCAACTGGCACGTTGATCCACAGCAAAGTCCATATACATAATCCATGATCACCCATCGAGGCGCAGAGGGATATTTCTGGCATCAAGCAGCTCACAGAGATGGTCGGTTGACCGGTCACGCTCCGCTGAGGACCTCTCCATCATGGACAACTCTCTCCTATCCGAAGGACTGGGATTGTCTACCCCGCGGGCCAACCGAACCATCAATCTGTATGAATACTGTCTTGCCTTGTGTACCCACACCACTTCATCATCTTTATCAGACAGTTCCTCGTTGAGCAACATGCCAGGTAGAGCCAACATGTTGTATTTATCGTGGAGCTCGACAGGTGGCTGCGGGTGGTACTTCAAACTCAGATGGGTCCAAAATCTCCACCTCGTCGTGGGTAGGGGTAAGGCCCTCGGTGACTGGCATATACTGCGCCTGTTGAGTTGCCGGTTCATTAACGCAACGTGTTATGTGGCCTAAAAACTGGTTAAACACCCCCAAGCATTCACCAACTGCATCTTTCAGACCTTTCTGAGTAGTTACATCCTCCCCATCACCCAGGCCCGCCGTCAGGTTCCCCTTTATTCTGGCCATCTGACGGTTGACTGCTTGCCTGGCCTTGCTGTCCTCGTACACACCAAAGGAGAGGTCGGCCCGATACCATATCCCGGTGTCGTCTTTTGCACACAGCTCCGCTACGATGCCCGATGGTGTCATAGACAAGTAGTGGAGGCTCAGTGGATTAATTTTTGATCCTGTGACCACTAGTTCTGGATGGACCCTCCTCTTCTTTGGTGGCGAAGAACTGGTGTGTTGGGGACTTCGCTCCCTCACGAAACGCCGGTCATCGAGGGGCGAAGCGAACTCCATCCCCCTCAGCCGCAGCAGATCCCAGCCTGACTCCCACTCCTGTAGTGACCGGGAACTAGATGGATTGATCTTTATCCAAGCACGGAGGGCCATTCTTGCAGCGACAGAGCTCTGATCCTCCCATTTCGGTATTGCCATCACCCTCAGATACCATCTGGGGTCAAATGTCAGGAAGAATCCAGTTGCCTCGGACAAGAATTTGGGTAGGACCCTCCGAAATTCCTCCGAATGGTACTTCTTTGTATGGTCCTTCAGGTCCACCTGCCTCCTTACTGGCACTTCCCCGGGGCACCACGGACACAGTACCTTTAAACGCTGGTGGCCCAACACATGATTTTTCAGGTCCCGTCTGGTCGACAGAACATCTGGGCAGATGAAACAGCTCAACATCTTCTGAAAAGACAGGTAGAATAGGTAAGTCCATATATTAGGCTGCATACAGTTTGTACAGTTTCCCTCCCTCGCCCATGTCACTAAGGTAAGTTAAATTGCGATTCAGTGTATTTGCTCATCGGATTTCCCCCAGAAACTCATCTGACATAATAGGGCACAAAATGCATCTTAGGCTCCCCTTACTTCGTTGGATTTAATACCTTGGCTCACCCATGCTGACTGACTACCCATTAGTCACTATACCTTAACACAGGCTAGGCCGAAAGGGGTGATCAGTCCCTCCCTAGTCCTGTAGTACTCTGCAGAGATTTGCTCACTGGAACATAATCCAGCTACCTCACTGGTCATAAATCCAGTTACCAAGAGTACATAAGTAAATGTAAGTCAAGTTTCTCTATCCAAGGATTGGTATCCGGAAGCCACATCTATTACATATGTACACCCAATATTCATGGTCCATGAATTTCGCAGATCTATTGATGCTTTGTGTTTCCTGGTCTACGTGCCACCTCTTTTGTCAGCCAGGTGGGTGGATTACTTCCCCTGTACGGCATCAACCTGTCAACGTGATAGACTTTGGCCTGCTGTCGCAGGGACTTTTTGACAAGATAAGTAACATCGTCCAAACGCTTGAGTACGACGTACGGTCCCTTCCACTGTGAAGTTAACTTGTGGCAAACTCCAACCTTCCGAACAGGGTTGTGTAACCAAACTGGCTGCCCGGGCTTCAGCATCTTCTTCGTTGCCTTCAAGTCGTAATGTCTCTTTTGGTATTCGGCTCTCTTCCTCAGGACCTTCCGGGCTATTTCATGGACGGACTGTAGGGTCTCCTGAAGTCGCAACGTGTATTCATCTGTGCTGATAGGCTCAGTATCACCAATTGGTTGGGCCGTCATAGCTTGCATCGGCAGTGTTACTTCCCTTCCAAACGTCATCAGATTGGGAGAAGCATTTGTACTAGCATGGCTTGAGGCTCTATAGGCCATCATAACTTGTGGCAAGAATTCGTCCCACTTCTTTTGCTGCTTCTCGCAGTAAATGGTCAGCATTGTTGCAACAGTTCGATTGAACCTCTCTGCACCACCATTGGACTGAGGCCTCATGCTTGTTGTTCTGGTCTTGTCAATTTGCAAGAGGTCACACGCAGCCTTGAGTAGTTGTGACTCGAAGTTTGTGCCTTGGTCACTATGTACCTGTAATGGTGTCCCAAATCTGCAGACGAACTCATTCACGAAAGCTTTTGCGACTGTTTCTGCACCCTGGTCTGGTAGGGGAATAGCTTCTGTCCACTTCGTGAAGCAATCTGTTATTACAAGCAAATACTTGTTTCTTTTAATAGTCAGTGGTAGAGGCCCGAGTATGTCCATAGCTACCCGTTCCATGGGCTCTCCAACATGGTATTGTCCTAGTGGGGCACGCCCCTGTGACTTGGGTGTCTTCCTAGCAATACATTTGTCACACTGCAAACAGTACGTCTCTACATCTTTCTTCATGCCGGGCCAGTAAAATGCTTGCTTAATCTTTGACACTGTCTTTTGTACGCCAAGGTGTCCCGCTGAGGGAATGTCATGATGTAGTCTCAGGACATCCTGTTTGCATGCCTCTGGTACGACGAGCTGGTAGATGGTGGCATTTTGATCGGTGATAAACTTCCTGAACAGCATTCCACCATGTTGTTCCAACCGATCCCATGAGCGCCATGTTGTCTTTAGGTAGCTGGAAAGATGAGAAATAGCTGACCAGTCTGGTCTACCCTTGCCCTTTTCCAAAGCAGTCATGATTGGCCCTATGTTCTGGTCATTCAGTTGATGTTGACGAACTGTGTGGGGGTCCCATTTTTCAAGGAGTATTTGGTGCTCCTTAATCCCCTGTACAGCTGCCTGATTCCGAGTGACAACTCGTATTGACTCAGTAATTTCCTCATCCTCTGTTGGGTGAGATATTTGTGTACTCTCCATGGAATCGCCACAACTGTCCTCGGCCTCCACGTTTGCCCTCTCCAGCCTGGCACAATTATTGCATGGTCGTCGAGACAACACATCGGCATTGGCATGACTCTTTCCTGCACGGTGTTTGACTTCCAGATTGTAATTTCCCATCTCTTGCAACCACCTAGCTACTTGACCTGTTGGATTGCGTAAGTTGCGCATCCAGCTTACAGCTGCATTGTCAGTTCGAAGGAGAACTTCCTGTCCATAAAGGTAGGGGTGAAAGTGCTTGAGAGCAGTTATTGCTGCCAGGAGTTCTTTCCGTGTAACACAGTATAGCTGTTCGTGCTTATTCATTGACTTACTCATGTATGCCACTACCCTTTCTACACCCTCGTGCTCTTGAGACAAAACAGCGCCAACTGAAGAATCGCTTGCATCTGTGTCCAAGATAAATGTCTGCCCGGGTAACGGATAAGACAGTACTGGAGATGTTGTCAGCTCCTGTTTCAAGATGTCAAATGCAGTCTGACATTCCTCAGTCCAACGAAACTGACTTCCCTTCTCAGTGAGTTTGTGCAATGGCCTGCATATTCCTGCAAACCCCTTTATGAATCGGCGATAGTAAGAGCACAAACCGACGAAGCTCCGTACCTGCTTCGCGTTTTGGGGTTCAGGCCAGTCCTGTATGGTTGAGATTTTGCCGGGATCCGTTTGAATGCCATCCTCAGAAACAACATGTCCCAGAAAATTTACACTCTTTTGGAAGAAAACACATTTTGAAGGTTTGAGTTTCAACCCAGCTTCCACCAGTCTCTCAAAGACATGTTCCAGCCGTTGCAGTGATTCCTCCACTGATTTCCCAGGAACTATGATGTCATCAATGTATACAAGACATTCTTCCCATTGGAGACCTCTTAAAACATCCTCCATGAGTCGCTCAAAAGTGGATGGGGCATTTGCCAAGCCAAATGGCATAACTGAGAACTGATATAAACCTTGACTGGTTGTAAATGAGGTTTTCTTTTGGTCCTCAGGGTGCAACAGCGATTTGCCAAAATCCCGAATTCAAGTCCATACAGCTAAACCACTTGGCACCGGAAAGCGAGTCTAAGCAATCATCGATGCGTGGGAGGGGATATGCGTCCTTGACAGTAACATCATTGAGGCGTCTGTAGTCTAAACATATCCTTGGGCTACCATCTTTCTTTGTACAAAGAACTACGGGGGCCGCCCATGGACTTGTAGATGGCTGTATGATACCCCTCTCCAACATCTTTTTGAGTTCATCCTTAATGATTTCTCTTTTGCCAATCGGTAATCTCCTCGGTGGCAATCTAATTGGTGCAGCATCTCCAGTGTTTATCTGATGTTCTACACGATCTGTCCTGCCAAGGTCGCTGGCAGATTTGGAAAATACCATGTCATATTTTTGAAGTAAGGACGACAATGCTTCCTTTTCACTCTCCTGTAGATTCATTGAGCTTCTGTCAAACAGATCAATTAAGTGCTCTGGCAGGTTCCCTGAAGCAATCTGGTCATTCTCTGTGGAACTATCTGTCATTGCCCTTACATGTTCTCTGATGTTTGGCACCTCATAGCATGACCTACATGTTCCTATCCTAGTCTGTGGATGCAATATGACGTCCTTATCACTGAAATTGACCACCTGTACTGCATGATTTCCGCCACCCGTATCAATGATCCCATGTATCACCTGCACATCTTCGTCATTTGACTGATCAAGCAACGGCTCAATGTATCCCACATTAGCCAGGTGATTGACTTCAGGTATACACACAGGGACCCACATCGAAGACCATTGTGGCAGTGTACTCGTTTGGGTTAGCTGGACATGACACGTCATATGTGCTTCTCCCCCAATCCAGCAAGGTATATCGTCATCATCTTGAGTTCTCAGTTTAAGCCACTTGTAGTCAATGGCTTTTAAATGTCCTAGTGAGAAGTCCTGTCCTAGTATTCCGTCAACATTGATATCACAGACGACAATGCGCAGGCTGAAGTTTACATTTCCAAATCGCAAACTAAACACTGCACTTCCATGGACAGTGAGATGTACTCCATTTGCGGCCTGGATATTTGCCACGATAGGGTGTAACACAGGTCGCTTTGTATCATCGATGGCATCATATAACTCTTTTGACAATAAAGTTATCGTGGATCCACTATCAATGAGAAACCTGACAGAATTTTCTCCCCCATCAATGTGACCAGAAGTAAATAGTCCATTATCCCATCTGTTAATTTTGCCTGGTACATGACCCAATCGTATGGTACCCCGTGTAAGGTCCTTACTGTGTTTGTCACCTTCAGAATTGATTTGTCCAAGTTTTCCCTCTCGCAATGCTCAGGCCTCTCCATACCCGTCATCTCCCGGCCTACAGAGGAGACGGAGCCCCGTTTCCCTGTCGTGCAGGAAACGTAGCATGTCCTGTTGACACATTTCTCCGATTTTGCGGACACGATCGCATGTAATGGTCAGCCGAATTACAAATGAAACACCGGCCGGGTTCCCTGTTATTCTGCCTTGACGCAGTCGGATTTTGATTTCCCTTTAACCCGAGCTTCTGCAAACGCTCCAAGATTCGCTTGAGTGTGGACTCTACACCATCCACAGATAATGCATCCGTTCTGGCAGTTCCATTCGCTTCAGAGTCTACTGCCCGTACAGTAACCTTCCTCCTATCTTTGCCCTCCAAGATCGCCTCAAACCTCTCAATTACCTCTGCCGCCTCTATAACTGTTCTACACTCCTTATCAATACACCGACACTTCATTTCCAGGGTGATTGACTTGTACAGTTGATTAAGGGCCAAAGCTTCTTGAGCCTGAGCATCAAGGGTGGGATAGGCTTTCTGGGCCATTTGTCTAAGATCGTCTCCAAATGCCGCAATCGATTCAGCTGTCTGGCGGTACCTACCCTCCAGCTTGGACAACCAACGTGTCTGCTGCCTCGAACTACCAAACCTCTGTTCCAGTTTCCTAGCCAGCAGCTTAAATGTGCGCCTTTCCACCATCGTTAGTCCCATGTAAAATGTTCTGGCCATACCCCTCAAGCTAGCAGACAGAGCTAATGCTTTCTCATTATTCGACCATGCGCCCAGCTCTGCACAATCCTGGAAGTGCGAGAAATACTCCTCCCAATCCGATCTGCCATCATATGCCTCAGGTTTTAGTTTTAATCCACCCCGATGAGACCCTCCGAATTTAACCTTCGTTGTCCTATCATCATCACTTTCAGAACCATCATCACTGTCTGCATAATTATCAGCGTAGTCAGCTGCGACACTCGGTAGGTCGCCTTGTCCATGCTCAAGTGGGGCTCCCCTCTGATCACGGATGGTAACCTCCGGGTCTGGACTGTCGGCCATGTTTTCGTATCCACGTCAAATAATCAAGTTAAATCAAACTTATTTTCAGCAGTTATGCAGGGTAGATCCGTATCTCTGGATGCCAGTTAATTAGGCATCCCACTTCTGACACCAGTGTAATAATCCCCAGGCCGAGAGGGGTATTATTGTTTTGAAAGAAATTGTGGTTTACCAAATAATAAAATATAGGCCAGTAATTCCACAGGTAATCCAAGTAATATTGCTTCACTGTAACTAGGACTCAATGATAACACAGGTTTTCGGGTCTATATGGTTTATTTCCGTCATAGAATAATCAAAATAATATTATAATTGATCAAATTCACAATCGTGGATAGCACTACAGATGGAGTGAGCCAATGGTATTACCCGCCCCTCAAATGCGCAGTAAGCTCGCCTCACTATACTACTGATCCCAAGTTGGTATATGGTAATTCACATCCAGCCAATACTAACCGTATCAATGATATTACAGGTACGGGAGACAGCCTTAATCCCTATAAATTCAATATGGTAAATACGATTCCAATACAATCTCAATACAATTCCACTAAATTGGTACTGGCCAAGCTACGATGTGACCTCGCCGGCGGCTTGTTGCTGTCTGCCATTGCTCGTTACGACCCGGTATTTATAGCCTCCGGTGCATGGGGCTGAGCACTATTTTCGCTCACAAAAATTATTGGTAAACAGTAAAATATACATTTCCAAGTTGTGCTCTACTTGTGCTTAATAATTATTTATGCTCATGTAACATTTAGCATCGGAAAATAAACTTATTTCATACAAAATAATGAATAGCACAACTTCCTTTACCCGACCCGATAATTTACCTATACCCACAACATGGCGAATACGAAATGCAGCAAGATGAACATTTAACAATAACATACAGTATATTTACAACAGAGTATGTAAGTGCTCAATTTGTGCTTCAACGTTATTTTATCTCTACTTTTAGATAACATAAACAGTAAGACTTGATTTATTGTAAATATACTAGAGCACAAGTGTATATTCCCGGCAGTCGGCAAAGTCCACATACTTTATACATGGTGTACATTCCCGCCCGGTGCAAGACCAACTTTGACAACAAATATCTTTTAAATAACGCCAGACCTGCCTTTTAACATAATTTTCCCCAGAAATATAATTATCAAGGAATATAATCTTGAACGGATGGCACTTACTTTGCAGGAATAAATCTGTTGTTCAATTAAAGACACAGGGATGTCGAAATAATTCTCTAGCAGACGAAGTATGCGTATGAGCACAGAGAAATCAAACATCCGCGCATATAGTCCTCACAGAAAATCCGTATTCTGGATTCCAAAGTTCATACGAATGTCAATTAATACCACAGTTCAAATTAGTAATGTGTCACCAACATCTAGAAATATTAAATTGGAATTATAAACACAATAAATGGTGAACTTGTGCTGAGTGTAACCGCATTACGAACACACTTGTAGAATAACAAAATGGCTATGTACATGAAGCGGGAGGGAGAGACCAGAACATGCTTGGGGGAAATCTCGAACAGGTCAGTCATTCATACGAGGAAATTTGTCCAAAACTATGATTTAATGTCACTATAAACACAGGTAAGTCCACTTTGTAGGAAATTTGTCACAGTCTCTGAATTTGTACCAGTTTATGATACTTCGCGAATGAATGAGCCGGCGCCCATAGTCCAACATTTATTTACATTGTCAGATTAGGGAATATGCCTCACAGGCATTACACTTCCCCCACCTTAATCCATTGAATTCTCCCGAATTATTCGTGTAATGTCCATAAAATCACAGGTAAACTGGTACGTTAATTCATTGCCAAGGTTAAATAGTCCACAGGGATGCTGTGACGTCACAGGCAACTGGGCACGTACATCCAGTTATTCCAAGGAGGTAAGTAATCCATTTGAATCTTCACAACTTAATAATATATTGGGTGAATATCCGGTGATCAACTGGCACGTTGATCCACAGCAAAGTCCATATACATAATCCATGATCACCCATCGAGGCGCAGAGGGATATTTCTGGCATCAAGCAGCTCACAGAGATGGTCGGTTGACCGGTCACGCTCCGCTGAGGACCTCTCCATCATGGACAACTCTCTCCTATCCGAAGGACTGGGATTGTCTACCCCGCGGGCCAACCGAACCATCAATCTGTATGAATACTGTCTTGCCTTGTGTACCCACACCACTTCATCATCTTTATCAGACAGTTCCTCGTTGAGCAACATGCCAGGTAGAGCCAACATGTTGTATTTATCGTGGAGCTCGACAGGTGGCTGCGGGTGGTACTTCAAACTCAGATGGGTCCAAAATCTCCACCTCGTCGTGGGTAGGGGTAAGGCCCTCGGTGACTGGCATATACTGCGCCTGTTGAGTTGCCGGTTCATTAACGCAACGTGTTATGTGGCCTAAAAACTGGTTAAACACCCCCAAGCATTCACCAACTGCATCTTTCAGACCTTTCTGAGTAGTTACATCCTCCCCATCACCCAGGCCCGCCGTCAGGTTCCCCTTTATTCTGGCCATCTGACGGTTGACTGCTTGCCTGGCCTTGCTGTCCTCGTACACACCAAAGGAGAGGTCGGCCCGATACCATATCCCGGTGTCGTCTTTTGCACACAGCTCCGCTACGATGCCCGATGGTGTCATAGACAAGTAGTGGAGGCTCAGTGGATTAATTTTTGATCCTGTGACCACTAGTTCTGGATGGACCCTCCTCTTCTTTGGTGGCGAAGAACTGGTGTGTTGGGGACTTCGCTCCCTCACGAAACGCCGGTCATCGAGGGGCGAAGCGAACTCCATCCCCCTCAGCCGCAGCAGATCCCAGCCTGACTCCCATTCCTGTAGTGACCGGGAACTAGATGGATTGATCTTTATCCAAGCACGGAGGGCCATTCTTGCAGCGACAGAGCTCTGATCCTCCCACTTCGGTATTGCCATCACCCTCAGATACCATCTGGGGTCAAATGTCAGGAAGAATCCAGTTGCCTCGGACCAGAATTTGGGTAGGACCCTCCGAAATTCCTCCGAATGGTACTTCTTTGTATGGTCCTTCAGGTCCACCTGCCTCCTTACTGGCACTTCCCCGGGGCACCACGGACACAGTACCTTTAAACGCTGGTGGCCCAACACATGATTTTTCAGGTCCCGTCTGGTCGACAGAACATCTGGGCAGATGAAACAGCTCAACATCTTCTGAAAAGACAGGTAGAATAGGTAAGTCCATATGTTAGGCTGCATACAGTTTGTACAGTTTCCCTCCCTCGCCCATGTCACTAAGGTAAGTTAAATTGCGATTCAGTGTATTTGCTCATCGGATTTCCCCCAGAAACTCATCTGACATAATAGGGCACAAAATGCATCTTAGGCTCCCCTTACTTCGTTGGATTTAATACCTTGGCTCACCCATGCTGACTGACTACCCATTAGTCACTATACCTTAACACAGGCTAGGCCGAAAGGGGTGATCAGTCCCTCCCTAGTCCTGTAGTACTCTGCAGAGATTTGCTCACTGGAACATAATCCAGCTACCTCACTGGTCATAAATCCAGTTACCAAGAGTACATAAGTAAATGTAAGTCAAGTTTCTCTATCCAAGGATTGGTATCCGGAAGCCACATCTATTACATATGTACACCCAATATTCATGGTCCATGAATTTCGCAGATCTATTGATGCTTTGTGTTTCCTGGTCTACGTGCCACCTCTTTTGTCAGCCAGGTGGGTGGATTACTTCCCCTGTACGGCATCAACCTGTCAACGTGATAGACTTTGGCCTGCTGTCGCAGGGACTTTTTGACAAGATAAGTAACATCGTCCAAACGCTTGAGTACGACGTACGGTCCCTTCCACTGTGAAGTTAACTTGTGGCAAACTCCAACCTTCCGAACAGGGTTGTGTAACCAAACTGGCTGCCCGGGCTTCAGCATCTTCTTCGTTGCCTTCAAGTCGTAATGTCTCTTTTGGTATTCGGTTCTCTTCCTCAGGACCTTCCGGGCTATTTCATGGACGGACTGTAGGGTCTCCTGAAGTCGCAACGTGTATTCATCTGTGCTGATAGGCTCAGTATCACCAATTGGTTGGGCCGTCATAGCTTGCATCGGCAGTGTTACTTCCCTTCCAAACGTCATCAGATTGGGAGAAGCATTTGTACTAGCATGGCTTGAGGCTCTATAGGCCATCATAACTTGTGGCAAGAATTCGTCCCACTTCTTTTGCTGCTTCTCGCAGTAAATGGTCAGCATTGTTGCAACAGTTCGATTGAACCTCTCTGCACCACCATTGGACTGAGGCCTCATGCTTGTTGTTCTGGTCTTGTCAATTTGCAAGAGGTCACACGCAGCCTTGAGTAGTTGTGACTCGAAGTTTGTGCCTTGGTCACTATGTACCTGTAATGGTGTCCCAAATCTGCAGACGAACTCATTCACGAAAGCTTTTGCGACTGTTTCTGCACCCTGGTCTGGTAGGGGAATAGCTTCTGTCCACTTCGTGAAGCAATCTGTTATTACAAGCAAATACTTGTTTCTTTTAATAGTCAGTGGTAGAGGCCCGAGTATGTCCATAGCTACCCGTTCCATGGGCTCTCCAACATGGTATTGTCCTAGTGGGGCACGCCCCTGTGACTTGGGTGTCTTCCTAGCAATACATTTGTCACACTGCAAACAGTACGTCTCTACATCTTTCTTCATGCCGGGCCAGTAAAATGCTTGCTTAATCTTTGACACTGTCTTTTGTACGCCAAGGTGTCCCGCTGAGGGAATGTCATGATGTAGTCTCAGGACATCCTGTTTGCATGCCTCTGGTACGACGAGCTGGTAGATGGTGGCATTTTGATCGGTGATAAACTTCCTGAACAGCATTCCACCATGTTGTTCCAACCGATCCCATGAGCGCCATGTTGTCTTTAGGTAGCTGGAAAGATGAGAAATAGCTGACCAGTCTGGTCTACCCTTGCCCTTTTCCAAAGCAGTCATGATTGGCCCTATGTTCTGGTCATTCAGTTGATGTTGACGAACTGTGTGGGGGTCCCATTTTTCAAGGAGTATTTGGTGCTCCTTAATCCCCTGTACAGCTGCCTGATTCCGAGTGACAACTCGTATTGACTCAGTAATTTCCTCATCCTCTGTTGGGTGAGATATTTGTGTACTCTCCATGGAATCGCCACAACTGTCCTCGGCCTCCACGTTTGCCCTCTCCAGCCTGGCACAATTATTGCATGGTCGTCGAGACAACACATCGGCATTGGCATGACTCTTTCCTGCACGGTGTTTGACTTCCAGATTGTAATTTCCCATCTCTTGCAACCACCTAGCTACTTGACCTGTTGGATTGCGTAAGTTGCGCATCCAGCTTACAGCTGCATTGTCAGTTCGAAGGAGAACTTCCTGTCCATAAAGGTAGGGGTGAAAGTGCTTGAGAGCAGTTATTGCTGCCAGGAGTTCTTTCCGTGTAACACAGTATAGCTGTTCGTGCTTATTCATTGACTTACTCATGTATGCCACTACCCTTTCTACACCCTCGTGCTCTTGAGACAAAACAGCGCCAACTGAAGAATCGCTTGCATCTGTGTCCAAGATAAATGTCTGCCCGGGTAACGGATAAGACAGTACTGGAGATGTTGTCAGCTCCTGTTTCAAGATGTCAAATGCAGTCTGACATTCCTCAGTCCAACGAAACTGACTTCCCTTCTCAGTGAGTTTGTGCAATGGCCTGCATATTCCTGCAAACCCCTTTATGAATCGGCGATAGTAAGAGCACAAACCGACGAAGCTCCGTACCTGCTTCGCGTTTTGGGGTTCAGGCCAGTCCTGTATGGTTGAGATTTTGCCGGGATCCGTTTGAATGCCATCCTCAGAAACAACATGTCCCAGAAAATTTACACTCTTTTGGAAGAAAACACATTTTGAAGGTCTGAGTTTCAACCCAGCTTCCACCAGTCTCTCAAAGACATGTTCCAGCCGTTGCAGTGATTCCTCCACTGATTTCCCAGGAACTATGATGTCATCAATGTATACAAGACATTCTTCCCATTGGAGACCTCTTAAAACATCCTCCATGAGGCGCTCAAAAGTGGATGGGGCATTTGCCAAGCCAAATGGCATAACTGAGAACTGATATAAACCTTGACTGGTTGTAAATGAGGTTTTCTTTTGGTCCTCAGGGGCAACAGCGATTTGCCAAAATCCCGAATTCAAGTCCATACAGCTAAACCACTTGGCACCGGAAAGCGAGTCTAAGCAATCATCGATGCGTGGGAGGGGATATGCGTCCTTGACAGTAACATCATTGAGGCGTCTGTAGTCTAAACATATCCTTGGGCTACCATCTTTCTTTGTACAAAGAACTACGGGGGCCGCCCATGGACTTGTAGATGGCTGTATGATACCCCTCTCCAACATCTTTTTGAGTTCATCCTTAATGATTTCTCTTTTGCCAATCGGTAATCTCCTCGGTGGCAATCTAATTGGTGCAGCATCTCCAGTGTTTATCTGATGTTCTACACGATCTGTCCTGCCAAGGTCGCTGGCAGATTTGGAAAATACCATGTTATATTTTTGAAGTAAGGACGACAATGCTTCCTTTTCACTCTCCTGTAGATTCATTGAGCTTCTGTCAAACAGAACAATTAAGTGCTCTGGCAGGTTCCCTGAAGCAATCTGGTCATTCTCTGTGGAACTATCTGTCATTGCCCTTACATGTTCTCTGATGTTTGGCACCTCATAGCATGACCTACATGTTCCTATCCTAGTCTGTGGATGCAATATGACGTCCTTATCACTGAAATTGACCACCTGTACTGCATGATTTCCGCCACCCGTATCAATGATCCCATGTATCACCTGCACATCTTCGTCATTTGACTGATCAAGCAACGGCTCAATGTATCCCACATTAACCAGGTGATTGACTTCAGGTATACACACAGGGACCCACATCGAAGACCATTGTGGCAGTGTACTCGTTTGGGTTAGCTGGACATGACACGTCATATGTGCTTCTCCCCTGATTATTCTATGACAAGCTACGATGTGACCTCGCCGGCGGCTTGTTGCTGTCTGCCATTGCTCGTTACGACCCGGTATTTATAGCCTCCGGTGCCTGGGGCTGAGCACTATTTTCGCTCACAAAAATTATTGGTAAACAGTAAAATATACATTTCCAAGTTGTGCTCTACTTGTGCTTAATAATTATTTATGCTCATGTAACATTTAGCATCGGAAAATAAACTTATTTCATACAAAATAATGAATAGCACAACTTCCTTTACCCGACCCGATAATTTACCTATACCCACAACATGGCGAATACGAAATGCAGCAAGATGAACATTTAACAATAACATACAGTATATTTACAACGGAGTATGTAAGTGCTCAATTTGTGCTTCAACGTTATTTTATCTCTACTTTTAGATAACATAAACAGTAAGACTTGATTTATTGTAAATATACTAGAGCACAAGTGTATATTCCCGGCAGTCGGCAAAGTCCACATACTTTATACATGGTGTACATTCCCGCCCGGTGCAAGACCAACTTTGACAACAAATATCTTTTAAATAACGCCAGACCTGCCTTTTAACATAATTTTCCCCAGAAATATAATTATCAAGGAATATAATCTTGAACGGATGGCACTTACTTTGCAGGAATAAATCTGTTGTTCAATTAAATACACAGGGATGTCGAAATAATTCTCTAGCAGACGAAGTATGCGTATGAGCACAGAGAAGTCAAACATCCGCGCATATAGTCCGCACAGAAAATCCGTATTCTGGATTCCAAAGTTCATACGAATGTCAATTAATACCACAGTTCAAATTAGTAATGTGTCACCAACATCTAGAAATATTAAATTGGAATTATAAACACAATAAATGGTGAACTTGTGCTGAGTGTAACCGCATTACGCACACACTTGTAGAATAACAAAATGGTTATGTACATGAAGCGGGAGGGAGAGACCAGAACATGCTTGGGGGAAATCTCGAACAGGTCAGTCATTCATACGAGGAAATTTGTCCAAAACTATGATTTAATGTCACTATAAACACACGTAAGTCCGCTTTGTAGGAAATTTGTCACAGTCTCTGAATTTGTACCAGTTTATGATACTTCGCGAATGAATGAGCCGGCGCCCATATTCCAACATTTATTTACATTGTCAGATTAGGGAATATGCCTCACAGGCATTACAATATTCATGGATTTTATGTCGGTATAATGTATACCATCGTACAGCTCTCTTTGCGCTTCCACTATGTAGTCCTTTTTATAAGAATTATGGTGGTATTGTTTTTATCAGCTCGTCCTTCTGTGCACAAGATTATATTCTTTGTGTTTGAGAAAGCGAGAAATATGACGGCTGGTAACAGCCTTCTTTTTTAGTTTCCGTCTAGCCATATTGTCTATGGGTACTGAATATCTCTCCGTGGCTTTGTGCCGTGTAAAGAGGTGGCCGGGCATTGGCAAATGTATAGGCTATATACCTAGCAGGTGTTCTCTGAAAGGACAGAAATGTTTCTGGTGTGCGCTGATTGGTCCACTCTTTGGTGAATCTCATTGGATAATTTTGGCGCTCACACAGGGCTGCATTGTTTGCTGCAATCCCCTCTTTTTGCTCAAGCTCCGGTCAGTTTACCCATCAGTGTGGCACAGCCAGTGTATAGGCTGATTGAGACAGAGATAAATATATTTTCTCGATTTGGCGAGCCTGTATTAAAAGCGCAGCTGTCTGTTCAGTACAGTGTAGGCGAATTAGTGTGTATCGCACCTCTCAGAATGTATTAAAATAAACATGTATAATGTAGTATTCAGACGGACACAGTATAATTAACTTGTATGTCAGACTCATACTGCATTAGCTGCATTGATTTCTAACGTTCTTCTGTGCACAAGATTATATTCTTTGTGTTTGAGAAAACGAGAAATTTGACAGCTGGTTTTTGCTTTCTTCTCCAGTTTCCGTCTAGCCATATTGTCTATGGGTATAGTGAATATCTCTCCGTGGCTTTGTACCGTGTAAAGAGATGATATTATATGGGCAATATGGTGCAAGAACAAAGTACCTGCTGGTTTGTTTAGCACATGCAGATAAACCATATGACAATGGAGGCCTGGTCTCTTATCAAGAAAACGGTATATGCGGCTTTAGATATCTGCTGGTTTGTATAGCACATACAGATATACCGGAAATATGACAATGGAGGCAAGTCTAGCAGGACAGTAATAATTGTCTTCTGTTTTGACTGGAGGTATAGTTCACCACGGGCAATCATGGTCGGGTCTGGGTAATTCCACAGAAATTACTACAAGGATCAAAGAAGACCAAAGGTCAACTTCGATACACGTGTTGAACCAGCGAGACACGAAGTCAAGTCATATAGTAAAATAAATACTGGTCCTAGGGGGCCACACCTGCAATAACACTGGTGAAAACCCAGACTCCTACTTGCCCGTTTTGTTTTCTAGGTTATACCTAGTATTCATTGTTTAGTATCTGTGGGTGCAAGTTTCGGGTTATTTTAGGTCGAAAATTCTTATTTCTGACCAGCGAAACCCTCATCAGGGAGCCTATACGCATTGACCGTTATGGTCAGATTTTTTATTTTTTTCAGTATTTCACTGATGCTTTTACCCCGCCTATAGCATAATTGTGGCTGGCTGGTAAAGTTTTCGGCATGTTTGTTTGTGATCCAGTATTTCTTTAAGATCCCTTTCAGCCATTTCGTATATGGATTGAAAGTCGTTATGACGCATACGTCGTTTCAGTACAGACTTATTCTGTATGCCCTCGTTCCTCTTGAGGTATTAGTTTCTGTCGGTAATTTCCGAGGTAGAGTATCCTCTCTTTTTAAGCTTTTGCTTGAAGTATTCTGACTAGTCTATGTAGTCTGCAGTATTATTGCAGTTTCGTATACATATCTTTCAGTTCTCCCGTAATGTGCTGATTTGCTGTACAGGTATTTGTAGGTTTCAGTTGGCTTTGTTTAGCATTTCACATCAAGTATTGAGTCAGTCGAACATCTTTTCCCCTTGAAAACGGCAACGTCTAGACAATTGACCTCGTTTTCAGATATTTCATACGTGAATTTCAATGGAGTATGTGCGTTATTAGCCATCTCAAAGAAACTCTCAGCTACGGCTTTATTTGCCTGTAGTAGTATGAAGCCATCATCCCGGAAAGTTTGTGTAATATAATCATTTCTTTGTGTGGGAATGTGGCAATTAGCTGATTGATATGCTTATATATCGCTATATCGCACAGTTCCGGGGAAGGGACTGCTCCCCGTGGTGCTTCTTCAGTTAGCTTTGTTTAGGATTTCACATCAAGTATTGAGTCAGTCAAATATCTCTTCCCCTTGGAAACGGCAACGTCTAGATAATTCGCCTCGTTTTCAGATATTTCAAACGTGAATTTCAATAGAGGATGTGCGTTATTAGCCATCTCAAAGAAACTCTAAGCTTCGGCTTTATTTGCCTGTAGCAGTATGAAGCCATCATCCCGAAAAGTTTGTGTAATATAATCATTTCTTTGTGTGGGAATGTGGCAATTAGCTGATTGATATGCTTGTATATCGCTATATCGCACAGTTCCAGGGAAGGGACTGCTCCCCGTGATGCTCCGACAATATGTCTAAAGTGTTAGTCCTGAAACCTGAATTCATACTTTTCAAGAATCAATCATGCTATTTCAAGCAACAGATCGATGGGAGGTTTTTGGATATATAATCCATGTTTTCGTATAGGTAGTCAGATCACTTTTTAGTGCTTCTAGGATTTCATTGAATCCGAGGTTCGTGTATAACGAGGTAATGGCATACGTAATAAGTAACGTATCAGTTTGTATCCGACGTTGTACAATCTCATTGATGAATACTGAAGTATCGGCTGAGTAGGTTTCTCGTTCCCACACTATGGGGATAAGAAGAAATCCAGGTAGCGCCCTAGTTTTTCAGTAGGGGCCCCGCATTGAGGTAGCGCAGGTTTTACAGGATCAAGTGTTTTTAATAGCCTCTTCTACCTTATGTATTATTGGTAGGAGATATGGTGTAGGCTTCCTGGTCGAAACTTTCAGCAGAAAATTCAAAGTCTCTGACTAAGAATTCCACTAGCATTCAACCTAGCGACTGTCTGTAGTACCGTACCATTTTCATGGTGTTTTCCATATTCATGGATTTTATGTCGGTATAATGTATACCATCGTACAGCTGTCTTTGCGCTTCCACTATGTAGTCCTTTTTATAAGAATTACGGTGGTATTGTTTTTATCAGCTCGTCCTTCTGTGCACAAGATTATATTCTTTGTGTTTGAGAAAGCGAGAAATATGACGGCTGGTAATAGCCTTCTTTTTTAGTTTCCGTCTAGCCATATTGTCTATGGGTACTGAATATCTCTCCGTGGCTTTGTGCCGTGTAAAGAGATGGCCGGGCATTTGATTGATTGAAATTGTAGTTTAAGGGCCGCTTCCCATTCGGATTTCGCGGCCCATCAACTCAATGTTTTATTCGAATTTCGCGGTACATTACTTTGTTTATTGAATATCTTTTCCAGCGCTAAATATATAAATAAATAAATAAATAGATAAATAATAAATAACAATGAGAGATTAGTAGGAGATATAAATAGAAGTAAATAAGAATCGCTATATGTACAAGTTCGTAAGTCTCTTTTTGGTTTTTGGTTAAATTATACTGGTAAATATGAGTTTTCTGTAATCGCATGTATGATTCCTTTGTCTTGGTACCCCTTTGTACGCACAAAGCCGTCCAGAAAAAACTGGGAGAACCAAGGGAATCTTCAGGATTTTTCGGATCGGCTTCACTGACGACGCCCTTGGGAACAGGGTGGGTTCTTCCAGAAATTTGTGCCTGTAACAATTGCTTGGAGTGTGTATCGGGGTACAGGGCGGCAGGTCTACGTCCTATATTGCGTGAAATTCAAAGGATCATATTCTGTGTTACGGCGTCAGTTCGGGGTCATCTATGGAGTAGCGTGTCGGTGTGGTTTAGGGTCGAGTATTCTGATTCTGGGTGTTCTTGCTATGCGGCGTTGTCACTCAAGGCGCTGTTGGTATTTCTGTGATCGTCTTCCGTCTTCTGTTTCAGGTCTTGTCCAACTCGTCTGTGGTCTTCGGTGTGCCTGTATCATATGAAATAGAAGGCTTGTAGTCATTCTTGTTTTCTAATGTTTTTCGATGCAATAATTTTATATATCTTCCTCCCAACAACAGGCACGCCCCGACCGTCAGTCACATAATATGAATACCAATATATACTTTAGTGAGTAAATAGATAAACAAATGGATAATTAACTAAATATTTCGATAGATTCAGTACTAGGTGAATACACAAATAAACGGCTCTGTATTATTTCTGTATGCATTATCGTTTGATGGCCATAAAGAATTTGTAGGACAATGAGATAGTCGGCCCTCAGTATCAAGGTAACTCCGCCATCACCATTTCCTATATTTTATGCCGAATACTGCTCGCTATATGCGATTTGGCCGTGCTAATGTTGTCATGAATTCAATTAGATTTGGCCATCGTTTGTTTTGTAGGACAGCGGAACAAACGGCCCTCAGTATCAAGGCAACTCCGTTGTTGCCATGCCTATTTTATTTCAAAATGTGTCTGTGAAATTTTGGCCGGATATTATGTATGGATAGTTTATTATGGCCATAATGTTTTGTATAGCTATGGTGCACACGGCCCTCAGTATCAAGGTAACTCCGCTGCAACCATACCATTTGTTGAAGTCTGAAGAATGATGTGGCCTCTATCAAATCGTGTCATAGTACTTGGTGTACTAGTAGTTGATTATGTAGAAAGAAAAAAAAAAATTAAAAAAAAAAAAAAAAAAAAAAAATTACTGACCGCATGTACGGCGGTAGTATTATATACTGGAGTAATAACCAGCAGTTTCGATAAAATTTATTAAGGACTTGAATACCTGATTTCTAATGGTGGGCTTAGGGTTTAATAACGCTGGTAATGTTAAGGGAGTGTTGAATTTTTAAATTCGTTTCTAAGGGCCACACGTTGTTGGCTGTTGATTGGGCATTCATGTAGCACATGTTCTATTGTTTCTTCTACATTGTTGCATGCGGTACATAGTGGTGAGGTGTTTTTCAGAAGCATGGACAGATGTGATTTAAGTCCGGTTTTGCCTAGTCTTAATCTGGTGATTATGCGGTCATCACGTTTATTGTCTAACTGGAATCCCTGGGCTTGTCTTTTCTCTCCATCAAGGATCTTATGTAACCACCGTCCACGTTCTTCTTCGTTCCATTCCTTTTGCCACTTGCTATCTATTTTGCGTCTAATGATAGTGTTGAGTTCTTTATATCCTAATCCTATTGGCACATCGTGTGTAGTTTTAGCAAGACCGTCTTTGGCAGTTTTGTCGGCTGCTTCGTTACCTCTGATGTTGACATGCGCGGGTACCCATGCTAAAAGGGCGTCTATACCCTCTTGTGTATTTGTGTACATATACATTTTATTTTGTGTATGAGATCAGGTCTACTCTCAGATATAGAATTTTGGATGGATGTGAGTCCACTAAGGGAGTCACTGAGTATCGGTCGGGCATTGGCAAATGTATAGGCTATATACCTAGCAGGTGTTCTCTGATAGAACAGAAATGTTTCTGGTGTGCGCTGATTGGTCCACTCTTTGGTGAATCTCATTGGATAATTTTGGCGCTCACACAGGGCTGCATTGTTTGCTGCAATCCCCTCTTTTTGCTCAAGCTCCGGTCAGTTTACCCATCAGTGTGGCACAGCCAGTGTATAGGCTGATTGAGACAGAGATAAATATATTTTCTCGATTTGGCGAGCCTGTATTAAAAGCGCAGCTGTCTGTTCAGTACAGTGTAGGCGAATTAGTGTATATCGCACCTCTCAGAATGTATTAAAATAAACATGTATAATGTAGTATTCAGACTGACACAGTATAATTAACTTGTATGTCAGACTCATACTGCATTAGCTGCATTGATTTCTAACGTCCTTCTGTGCACAAGATTATGTTCTTTGTGTTTGAGAAAACGAGAAATTTGACAGCTGGTTTTTGCTTTCTTCACCAGTTTCCGTCTAGCCATATTGTCTATGGGTATAGTGAATATCTCTCCGTGGCTTTGTGCCGTGTAAAGAGATGATATTATGGGCAATATGGCGCAAGAACAAAGTACCTGCTGGTTTGTTTAGCACATGCAGATAAACCATATGACAATGGAGGCCGAGGTCTCTTATCAAGACAACGGTATATGCGGCTTTAGATATCTGCTGGTTTGTATAGCACATACAGATATACCGGAAATATGACAATGGAGGCAAGTCTAGCAGGACAGTAATAATTGTCTTCTGTTTTGACTGGAGGTATAGTTCACGACGGGCAATCATGGTCGGGTCTGGGTAATTCCACAGAAATTACTACAAGGATCAAAGAAGACCAAAGGTCAACTTCGATACACGTGTTGAACCAGCGAGACACGAAGTCAAGTCAGATAGTATAATAAATACTGGTCCTAGGGGGCCACACCTGCAATAACACTGGTGAAAACCCAGACTTCTACTTGCCCGTTTTGTTTTCTAGGTTATACCTAGTATTGTGATTTTCCCTACGGAATAAATATTCATGTCTGGACGAAATAAATTACGCAAATCATATAAAATTACGTCGGCTCTCCAGTGAGAATTTAGGTAACAGGAGCCACTCCCTGCGGCTTGTCGAAGCCAATGGGTCTCATTGCCTTTTTTTCTAAATTATGCAAGTTATGTAAAATTATACATAAATTATAAGCCGGTGACATCGGCTCTCCAGCTCACAGCGAAGAGGAATAATCTATAGCAGGTAAGTATAGTACCTCGTCAAAAAGTCTGTCAACGTATATATATCAAACTAAAAAAAACCCTCAAAAATCGGACAGGCAGTCAAAGTGTGCCAAAAACGCACCATTTCACATCCAAAATTTCAAAAACAAATCCGGGGGAACATTCGCCCTAACATTTATATACGCACGTCCCACTCACAGAAATTATTTACCTGAAAAAAAAATCGTTAAAATGCAAACGAAAGTACCATTTTACTAAATTTAGATTTCGAAATTATCACGAAATGATAAGATCCACCTGAACAAAATCGTTTATATTTTTTTTGTTTACCAGCTTATTGTTTATAAGCCAATAATATGCTGTCAAAATGTGTAAGAACGCGACCTTCAACTTCTGAGTTTTCAATAAAAAAGTCCGCGGGACCCTAGCAGTTTCCGGCCTACGACGCTCGCATTCCAAGTTCCACCGTGACGGTTATCGACCCCGCTCACCCCCCCCTCCCATTTCGAAATCAGCCTACAGGCTTGTAGTACATGCTGGTAGGCCTACCGGTGAGCCTGTTTTAATTATTGCCGGAGTAACATATTTGTTCTATCACATGTCTCTGATTTCGGTTTTTTCTACACCTTAAACTTCAGCTCGTTTTTTGAGTGATTTTGATTTAACGTCGTTTTCAACAATCTTTCAGTCAGATCACGACGTTTGGTTCCTGTTGCTTTTCATACCGGGGACCCCACGGCTTTGGTCCTATTCATATTCACACATGGGTAGCGCCACGTGTCCCTCGGTGTATCGCTTCACGATAAGCTGTCTGAGGAGCTGTCGCCCTTAAATTCTTACCATGATCTGGAATGTGTACGAAGACACCTTATGACAATCCACGAGAGCCCCGCTTGCCGACCTCTGCTCGAAAGATTCCTTACGCTCTGCGTAAAACATTCAGATGTTGTATAGTTGCACATCATGATAGTATTCACCTAAGGATACATTCAGGCTCAGTTGGCAGGGCCCCTTTCCTACGAAATCATTAACAAAAAAGAGAATAAGTGCATCGAAATCACTCGGGGCTATATTTTCAGATTAATTGAACAGTCTTCACATTCAAGACCGCATTGTTATTGTTCTTAGTTGTTTTTTTCTAATGTTTTCTAGTGTCAATCGTATCAAGACGGAGTGCTCAAGTGAACCAACACAAACCAGAGACATTCTGTATAGCCCAGGTTCTTAATTGAATCAATTTCAGAATACATGTAATTCGATCATCTTTTTTTTAATTTTTTTTTTCCAGAATTTCAACTCGGAGCATCGCTACAACAAATAAGTTAGTCTGTAACATTTTTACACTCATTATGATAGACTGGGCGGTATAACAATAAATAACATAAAACAGTAAATATTCACGTTGAATCTCCAACATAAACACGGAGTGTGAGAGCTCATACCGACCATCTTTGTAAACGTTCCATTTATTTGAAGACCAACGCGGTCAGTAATAATGAGACTATAGCGAATACCAGTGTGAAAGGATGTCACATGAAAACTGTCAATGTTCATATTTTCTCTTTAGAAAAAAATATGTTTTACCCGAGCAGCAAATCGGGAAATAAATGTTCTTTCTATTTACCCAGACACTGAAGGGTCGTGATTCAGAGGTACATGGGGAATAATTCTAAAATGTTCTCCATAACGGTGTTGATAATATCCATATGAATTTGCATATAGTAAATACCGGTACTGATCAATTATTATTCATTGATACATTACAATGAGGAATAATTTACAACAGCTCCTCTCTCCTTCTTGGTTCTATAATATCTGTATTGAGATCATTTACAGGAAGAAATATTTTACACTACAGTTTGTTCTGAAATTTGGAGCTCGGCCATCTTCTCTAGTTCGGTCGCATTTCGTTACCGGATTTTTAAAAAAAAATGTGGTCTCTCTTGTGCCTCTCCATTTGTTTTGGTACTTCTATAATCACACATGAAGCATCAATACGTCTTTTGCCAGTGTTCTTTGTGTCTCTAACAAAGTCACTGTTTTTGGTACATCTATAATCACACATGGTTCATTCACACAGCGTTTCTTCACTTTTGTGACTATCAGTATACTCGCAAAATGAGTTTGTGTACGACTTTCTCCAGTGTGTGTTCTCTTATTTTAACAAGGTCAAAGTTTTGATTACATTTATATTTACCAATTCAGCGTCCATACATCTTATCTCCAGTGTGTGATGTCATTTGTTCAGTAAGGTTATTGCTATAATCACCCTTGGATCATTCAAAAGGCTTTCCCCAGTGTGTGTTCTCATGTGTGCATCAAACCGGCTTTTCTCCAGTGTGCGTTTTCATGTGTTTTAGAAGGTCACTGTTCTCGTTACATTTATAATCACACAATGAGCATCCATACGGCTTTTCTCCAGTGGGTGTGGTCAGATGTTTAGAAAGCTTCAGTGTGTGTCTTCATGTGTGCATTAAGCCCGCTCCTTTTGGTACCTTTATAATTACAGATGGAACATTCATATGGCTTCTCTACAGTGTGTGTTCTCATGTGTGTATTGAGGCGGCTCCTTTTGGTACACCTATAACCACACGTTGAACATAGAAATGGCTTTTCTCCAGTGTGTATTCTCCGGTGTCGAGCAAGGGCACTATTGTAGGAACATCTATAATCACACGTAGAGCATTTATACGGCTTTTCTCCAGTATGTGTTCTCATGTGTACAGCAAGGGTGCTATTGTCGGAAGATCTATAATCACACGTAGAGCATTTATACGGCTTTTCTCCAGTGTGTGTTCTCGTGTGTTTAACAAGGTGTCCCTTGTTGATACACCTATACTCACACACTGCACACCCATACGGCTTTTCTCCAGTGTGTGTTCTCATATGTGTGACAAGGCTTCCCTTATTGATACATCTATACTCACACACTACACATCCATACGGCTTTTCTCCAGTGTGTGTTCTCATATGTGTGACAAGGCTTCCCTTATTGATACATCTATACTCACACACTGCACATCCATACGGCTTTTCTCCAGTATGTGTTCTCACATGTTTGACAAGGTCACCCGTATTGATACATCTATACTCACACACTGCACATCCATACGGCTTTTCTCCAGTGTGTGTTCTCATATGTTTGACAAGGTTTCCCTTATTGATACATCTATACTCACACACTGCACATCCATACGGCTTTTCCCCAGTATGTGTTCTCATATGTTTGACAAGGTATCCCTTATTGGTGCAGCTATAATCACACACTGCACATCCATACGGCTTTTCTCCAGAGTGTGTTCTCGTGTGTCGAACAAGGCCACTATGGCTCGAACATCTATAATCGCACATGGAGCATTTATACGGCTTTTCTCCAGTGTGTGTTCTCGTGTGTATAACAAGGTCTCTGTTTCTGTTACATCTATAATCACACACTGAACACAGATATGACTTTTCTCCATTTTTTGTCCTCATATGTGCAGCCCTGTCAGGTGTTGTACGTCCATCCATCTGTCCATCTTCCTCCATCACCACTTGTCCCAGTGGTATTGTCTGTACCTGATACAGAGTCACGGGGTAAGGGTGATTGTTTATATCATGCCCTGTTGACGGGTAATGTGCCTTGGTAAAATTAAGGCCTTCCTGAAAGGTAATTAACCCCAGCTTGAATAATTAACAACTGAGAACATAGCCTATTCATAGATTTAGTGATATCCAAATATGCTTATATTATTCTTAGCATCAATTAAAGAAAATATTAAGTTCGATAAACAATTGTGATGCACCTTTCATGTAAGCGTCACGAGACAAAAGAGAACAACAGTCTGACTGTGTATAGCAATGAATATCCGGGAAGTCTTTGGGTGATTCAAAGGCCCCAACAATAGAACCTGATACATGACTGATCAATCGAAATATCGACTGATTGGTTGAAAACCTGTCACATGATATCCCGCTTCTGATTTTGAGATAACTAGTAATACTGCAATCTCATGGCAAATGTAATAAAGAAACAGCATTGTACAGCCTGTTATTATTTACATTTATATCAGAAACATCAGATAACAAATTAGTAAGAAATCTATGGCATGACGATATTGAGTAAACTGATATGCCAAGCAATATATAGTTCTATCATCTTCAGAAATGAACTGAAACTGAACACAATAATTCACCCCGTGTTATCGCAAAACATATTCGATAATCTAGCACCTTCCTCTGTCATGCAACCATGTATAGCTGCACTGTATAACCTCCTTGGTTGCTGTGACTTCCTTGACTTGATATATATGGACTGCCGTGTACTCACCGTCTTCGATATGTCGATGTCCTGGGTTGATATTTCTCGCAATGTCACTGATGCGCATGGAACAGACTCGTCAAACTGGATGCTTGGTAGTTCGCCCTGAGTGACTACCGGTGCAGCAAGCGTGTCCCCAAATTCGACCGGTTCTTGTTTAACCCCTGATAGCATCCATCGAGACAATACAGAATCAGGCGTTGTACATTCTAGCTGATGTATTTGTGACCCTGACGTTTTCTCCAGATTCGAAGATCTGTGATTTACAGTGGTCAAAGTCGCCTTGCCTGGAATCACAGACGGTGATTCGGGTTCAACAGTGGACACTGTTGCCTTGTCCGGACTCTCCATCGAAGATTCGTGTTTTACAGTGGTCAAATTGTATTGTCCATACTCACAGTTGAAGTTTCTTGTTTCACAATGGATAATATATGGACAGTCCACTCCGGCTTTGTTTCCGTCGTCTTATGAATTGGTTTTTCTGACAATACAGAGAAATCCATTTTATACATGGTCGAATATTTTAATATATGTTTGAGTGTCTATTTCAACTATAGAATCACATCGAGATAACCAGAGATATCCTGACATGAAAGAAGATAGAAATTTGGTCATTATTCCATGGTCACGTGTTTAATAACAGGTCAAGTCTCACATTCTTGGGTCAGTGTGAATCAATTATCATGGACCTGTCCTGAAATACCGCATAAGTCATTGGAGTAAGATTAACAAGTTAACAACAATGTACGTTATGTTCTTTGAAACACGATACGATTAGTTTTGCATTGTTGCATCAGAACAAACCGGATGATACTGAATTTCAGATCACTGTGTAGCTTCGGTGGGACTTTTTCTAAACTGCGCGCGAACAAAGCCCCAGCGCCAAGCCATTCACCAGCCGTAGCTGTTGAAAAATGCTGGACGGCTAATATTTTCCGAACACGTTAGTTAGAAACAATAAAATACTTCGATTCTGTATGATCTTGATATTCGGCTCTGGTTTATCAGACACTGTCCAGTTTTAGCTTCGCGGCAGACCGAAAGACAAGGCGACTGCTTCCGTTTTGAAATCGGCTCTGCGTGCAACAACAGCAGGCGATTTCTATTAACGCTTAAGTTTCGGTCTCCTGTGAAGCTAAAATAGGAAAGTTTCAGATGAAGAAGAGCAGAATATGAAGGTAAGACTCGAATTAGTTTATTTTTTGTGATCAACAGTTTCGTGAAGTATTAGCCATCCAGCGTTTCTTCAAGATACATGTAACTACGGCTGTTGAATGGCTTGGCGTCGGCGACGTGTTCGCACGCAGTATAGAAAAGGGCCAGGCTGGAGCTAATCGCTGTGATTTGTAGTTCGAACTCTCATAACCCTTCGGCCACATGACTGATAATTTCTCGATTCCACCGATTCTGCTCGACCACGGGGTTGCGCAAGCTCATTCTAGTAAAAATTAAATAAAAAGCGGGCACAGTTCCTATCATCATGGACCCCACTCTGCCCAGCCAGTACAGCACCCCACCATTTTTTCCTGAAGCCAAGACGGAATTAGTTCGGCTGACATGCGCTTTTCGGAGTTTCCTCTGACCCCTGCCCCTCGTTCAGGGCCTGAATTTCGTTAAATTTTAGGAGAATCCAAGTTGATTCTCGCATAAAGGATCTGCGAGAATCAAGATTCTCATGTCGAGATTTGGAAATTTCGGGTTTCAAATTCCCCTTAAATTTGTTTAAATTTTATCAAGTACTTCCCATCTTTGGTATTGATTACAGTCTTGCATCCCTATTAACTGAAATAAAAACATGATTTCCATGAAAAAAGAAAGACTTTATTTTCTTTGTTTCACAGTTACACCTGTAACTCATCGAGTAACGGTGGCTCTGTTCTGCAAATTGGTCGTAAGGCTTTTCTTTTCGCCTTACTGTCTGTCCTAGACAATATATCCGAGATGTTTTCGGCCATATTTCGGAGACGAGTTATCGGAGGGCATTGAAACTTCACTCAGTAGAACTAAAAAGTAATAATTTTATTGCAAAGTATCAAGAAAATTCTTCCAGTGGTTCTCAACAAATTCCAAAAAAACAAAAATTAGATGGGAGATTTGTGGGTTATTTTTTTACGTCAAGCCTGCAAGTTATAACATTGGCAGGTCAAAATAACATGGTAGGTATTGGGGATTTTCGTAAATTCTTAACAGATTTCAATCCAATGCGGGGGGAAAATTAGTATTTTTTAGTTTATATACTGTGTGAAGTTTCAATGTTCTACAATAAATTGTCTCCGAAATATTGCTAAAAACGTCTTGGATCTAATATTATCAGGGACAGACAGTAAATAAACGCTGGCGCATAGTAAAGGCTTCAGTGCATTTTTTGTCAGAATTCTCGCACCTCGGAAAGTTTCTGGTAAGATTTTTTTTTCTAATATTCACTGGTTCGCCAGTTTCGATTTCCGTGCATTTTGTATGCCTGTTGTATGCCCGTCGGATTCAACATGATGTGCCAAATTCGGCTTCATCAGGTACGTTGTGCCGCTCAAACCGTAACTGAGCACGTCGCCTTGTCCACCGTCCGCCATTTTTACGAAGACTAGAGGAGTGCAAATCCGTTGTCAAGCGCAACGTTGACACGGGACTAAGGAGCTCAGTGATTGGTCAACACAGTAACCCATAGCCAATGGTTAACGAAGACACATATCCAGATGGAAAAATTAGACAAAGTTATTTCCCTTGGCATGAAAACGAAAGCAGTACCAGAGAATTTCGTTCTTGATCTGACGTTTCCCGTTTTGGGGTAATAAATAGATTTTTAGAGTCGGACTTAAGGCGAATCAACTTAGATTCTCTATTTTACATAGCAGGCGAATCTTTACGCGAGTCGATTCGCGGATTCGCGTCAAAATTCAGGCCCTGTCGTTAGAATTTATCAATTGTGGGACTGAAAGGTCACGGTTAGAGAAATCTCGGACTAAGTGATTTGTTAAGGAGGATTATTATCGAACAATCTGATTACTCAGAATTTTGCCATTCCTTGTCAGTCGTTTGGCGACTTCTTCCGAATGGCTTGGATTCTGGTGATGAAAAGTCGTCATATTGTCATTCTCTACACGAAAAAGGTATTGAAAGAAGAATAATGAAAAAAAAATAATAAGAAGAAAACAAAAAGTAATAAAAAAAAATAATAAAAGTCATATTTCTATTTACTTTGTTCATTATATTAGTCATATTAGTCAAGGGGAATGTCAATCAGGCTTAACTCAGTTAACCCCAAACGTCGCGTCAAAATGATCTGCACAAGAGAAACAATAGTGCTGGACCACTATTATTCCCATGTAGCATCTATTAATTTCTCATTTCATATTTCTATATTTTCCAGGTGAATTTGAATTCATATTGGGCAAATATCGCCCCCGGTGTATTGTTTGACACCTGTAGCTTAATTTGGCACTGCATTTGGGGTTCTTATAGGCTACTTAACGATTACGCCCGATTTACACTCCCATCGACTAAAATTACGTACAAAATAATTGTAAATAAGATTTTTTTTTTTCATTTTTCTTCTTCCGGTAACTTCCACATGTCGAGGTTGATAAGTGGGTGGATTTTCATTACCCTACTCAAAGCCATTGGGGAGAAATCACAAAAAAAAACTGAGAAGGGGTGGGAAAAATTGATTAATCAGATTTTCAAAAGTCCCCCCTCAACTTCGAGAAACTCAAATGTGCAAGCCGTTGTCTTAACGTCTCTGATACACTGACATTGTGGAAAATCAATTGAGCTACAACATGATAACGACTTACAATTTCATTGTGGCACACAACTTTACACAAAATAAACGAGAAGAAAATGACGCGCGCGTTAAACACAACTTAGTCATCAAATATGGGACCTGGACCTGTTATGGTACTTTAGGTGAACACGGACTAGATTAATGTACAAGAGAAACGTCTCAATAACATTATGAATGTCTAACTTGGGTAATGTTACAAATAAAGGGCGAGCATTCAGAGTGTGAACTTTCAGAAATCGTTTGACCAAGCATGAGTCCTACTTGGTCCTCGGTCCTAGGAACCTTCAACTATTCCGGCTGACAGTGAAGTGAAATTATTCATTAATAAATATATGTGAGTTAAATGTTGTAGAACGGCCGAATATTTTTTTTAATATTATTTACTGGGGTGAGGTTGCACGACCCCGTGGTCGCTCCCACTTCACTCTTTAATGGTGATGGCCCAGGTCGTCACCCTTTCAGGGTGATGATCATCACACTTTTAGGGTGATAACATAAAACTTTGCACTCATTGCTGATCACCCTTTTAAGATGATAACCATCACCCTTTTAAGGTGATGGTGGAAAAAGGTGATGGCTCTAACTCCACACATGTGTGAGTGATGCTGCCATCACCACTTTTGGGTGATAAATATCACCTTTTTCTGGATCTGTAGCCAGGCAATCTCTCAGAAATTATCCGTCGTCTGTCGTGAAGGGTAATAGGAAGCACGGACTACTCAATAAAGAACTGTCCTCCCTAACTGTCTAATTTTTACCGGGATGCATGAGGTCGCTCCACCCCATGGATGCTCTCATTTTGTTTTGTTTTTGTTGTTTTTTGTATGGCAGAAGACTCTCCCTTGCCAGACAATCTATCAGGAATTATACGTCGTGTGGCTGAAGGGCCCTAGCAAGCCCGGACTGAGTCGTATGGTACTGGTACTACTGGGCTACTATCGAGCTTCGTATGTTTTTAGGCCATGCAATCTCAGGCCAAACCTCAGTTCGAAACCAGTATTGCTGGAGCTTCAGAATTTGTTGTGTTTATTACCTGATATTTTCTCTCGTCCTGTCCCTTAATTTCGAGGTAGGCCCTATTCAAATCGTCCGAAGCAAATTGATAGTACTTGTTCGGCACCTTGCAAGCCGGTGTCTTAAATGCTCTCATTTAACACCGATATTGTGGAAAATCAGGTTACAAACAATGTAAGCGTTGAGACAGCATTAGTTTGGAACGTGTCTGGTGAAAAAATACAGATTTAAAGATATTCGTGAATTTGGTCGGCAATTGTTATCGGTCACGTGAGCAAACACGAGTAAGTTGATATAATTGGTTGGCAGTTATCGGTCACGTCAGTAAACATGAGTAAATTGATGTGATTGGTTGGCAGTTATCGGACACGTCAGCAAACACGAATAAATTGATGTGATTGGTTGGCAGTTATCGGTCACGTCAAGAAACACAAGTTGATTTGATTGATCGGCAGTTAGCGGTCACGTCAGGAAACACGAATAAGGTGGTGTGATTGGTCGGCAGTTATCGGTCATGTCAGCAAACACGAGTAAATTGATGTGATTGGTTGGCAGTTATCGGTCACGTCAGGAAACACAAGTTGATTTGATTGGTCGGCAGTTAGCGGTCACGTCACGAAACACGAGTAAGGTGGCGTGATTGATTGGCAGTTATCGGTCACGTGAGCAAACACGAGTAAGCTGATGTAATTGGTCGGCAGTTATCGGTCACGTCAGCAAACACGAGTAGGTTGGTGTGTTTGGTCGGCAGGTATCGGTCACCTGAGCAAACACGAGTAAGTTGATGTAATTGGTCGGCAGTTATCGGTCACGTCAGCAAACATGAGTAAATTGATGTGATTGGTTGGCAGTTATCGGTCACGTCAGCAAACACGAATAAATTGATGTGATTGGTTGGCAGTTATCGGTCACGTCAAGACACACACGTTGATTTGATTGGTCGGTAGTTAGCGGTCACGTCAGGAAACACGAGCAAGGTGGTGTGATTGGTCGGCAGTTATCGGTCATGTCAGCAAACACGGGTAAATTGATGTGATTGGTTGGCAGTTATCGGTCATGTCAGGAAACAAGTTGATTTGATTGGTCGGCAGTTAGCGGTCACGTCACGAAACACGAGTAAGGTGGCGTGATTGATCGGCAGTTATCGGTCATGTCAGCAAACACGAGTAAATTGATGTGATTGGTTGGCAGTTATCTGTCACGTCAGGAAACACGAGTAGGTTGGTGTGTTTGGTCGGCCGTTAGCGGTCACGTCAACAAACGGGAGTAAGTTGGTGTGATTGGTCAGCAGTTAGCGGTCACGTCAGCAAACACGGGTGAGTTGATGTGATGCATTGTGGTCTCCTTACATCAAACTGTCTAAAATTCGTTTCTTTGAAGTATATAGCATGACAGACGGTTCCATGGTGGGTTTACGCCTTCGAAGTTACTCCCCCTGATAATACTTCTCTATGGATATCGTATATTATATTTGAATATCCCCGTGAGTGCCAGGCATGTGAATACCCCAAATTCCAGTCTCCAGCACAAATCAAATCTGACAGAAGTTTCTACACATTATGATATCTCTACTTGAATGATTTATCGAGCTTGTATTGATAAGTGTATTTCTCTGACAATTTTGGTGATCGCCACCGTTTTAAGCCGTTTTGGCACTAATTGCAAGTTCAAATGTAACAATTTACAAAAATAATCCCAGGCCAAGAGGGGGAGGCGAGCCCCATATCAGACTCCACTCTGAAGTCCCCCTCCCCCCTTCCTCCCCACGGTCCAGGCTTAAACACTTAAATCCTCGGCATAATATACCGTGAATTATCATTAACGGAGGTTTCACTACATACATACAACATGCATGCATATATGTACAGTACATGTAGTTTCTCTCTATGCTCTCCCAGTTTTCATGTTGTAATAACTGTATCAGCAATGATCTGTTTCACCTAACTACATCGTCTATATTTGTAAAAAAATACAGTATTATATCGACAGATATGTGTACTTTGACCGAATAACCTGGTAAAGATTTGGTCTTAAACTTGTCACGTGACATCAGCATTATAATAAGTGGAAAGTGTACTTTGACCCACGTAGCCTACCATGCGAAAATACAACACCGTCACTGTCATTGTTTAGTATCAGAAAGCCTATGCCGAATCATTCTCGAAATGTACGGTATGTGATAACAGGCAATTGGCGACAACTCCTAGACTTTGACCAATCACCAATATGCTTCTGTGACCAGATGCATATGTGGTATCAGTTTGGTATGTGAAGGCCTAGTCGTTCTTGGGGTATGAACTATTGTTATAGATAGATGGACGTATGTTATGGCGACACTACTGAGATCGCCATATCGAAGACAGTTTTGATAAAGAGGTAACAAGCGTTCTGAGAACCCAACATCTCGCCTTTTGGGGTCATCCGCCGAAGGTGCAGAAGTATTGAAAGCATACATGTAGAGCAAACAATAAGGTCTGGAATAGGTGATGTGGTATATCTGGAATAGATTATCTGGGACAGACAATAACATCAGCCCCATGTGGGATTACTGGTACATAAGTTAATCCCATGTAGATTGGATAGTTCGGTGCCGTCGGATTACTGGTGCGTAGGGCAGCCCAGTGTGAGATTACTGATGGATAGGTCAGTCCCATGTGAGATTACTGCTGGATAGGTCAGTCCCGTGTGAGATTACTGCTGGATAGGTCAGTCACATGTAAGATCACTGCTGGATAGGTCAGTCCCATGTGAGATTACTGCTGGATAGGCCAGTCCTGTGTAACATTACTGCTGGGTGGACCCGTCCCGTGTGTTATTACTGATGGATAGACCAGTCTCCTGTGGGATTAGTGTTGAATAGTCCAATCCCAAGTGGGATTACTGCTGGATAGGCCAGTCCTATCTGGGATTACTGCTGGATAGATTAGTCTCGTATGGGATTAATGCTGGATAGGACAGTCCCGTGTGGGATTACTGCTGCATAGGCAGTCCAGTGTGAGATTACTGCTGCATACGGCAATCCTGTGTGGGATTATGGGTGGGGAGGCCAGTCCCATGTGAGATTACTGCTGGATAGGCTTTACCTATGTGGGATTACGGCGGGATAGGTCAGACCCATGTAGAATTATGACTGGATAGGTCAGTGCCATGTGGGATTACTGCTGCATATTGCAGTCCAGTGTCATATTACTTCTGGATAGGTCAGTCCCATTTGAGATTACTGCTGCATAGGCCAGTCCTGTGTGGAATTACTGCTGGATATGCAGTCCCATGTGGGATTACTGCTGGATAGGCCAGTCCTGTCTGGGATTACTGCTGGATAGGTCAGTCCCGTGTGGCATTACTGCTGGATAGGCCAGTGCCATTTGGGATTACTGCTGGATAGGTCAGTCCTGTGTGAGATGACTGCTGGATAGGCCAGTCCCAAATGGGATTACTGCTGGATAGACCAGTTCGGTCTGGGATTACTGCTGGATAGTTGAGTTCTGTATGGGATTACTGCTGGATAGGTCAGTCCCGTGTGGCATTACTGCTGGATAGGCCAATGCCATTTTGGAAATACAGCTGGATAGGTCAGTCCCGTGTGGGATTACTGCGGGAGAGCTGTGACCTAGGACGAACTGTAAGAAACATGTGTACCAAGTTTCATAATCATTCAATGATAGCTGACAACTGCAGCAAACTGTGGTGTACAGATGTACATGTGCACTTCAGCTAAATGCAAAACTCAATCATTTGCCACAATTTGGAGAAAAATTAATATTTCATCTCAAAAATAGCTCAAGTAAATCCTCCAATCATAAGAAACATGTGTACCAAGTTTCGTAATCATTCAATGAGAGCTGACAACTGCAGCAAACTTATCATGTACATGTATACGTATACATGTAGAGGCCTACATGTACAATTTACCTAAACAGAAAACTCATTCATTTGCCATAATTTGGAGAAAAATTAATATTTCTTGTCAAAAATAGCACAGGTACATCCTCTAATCATAAGAAACATGTGTACCAAGTTTCATAATCATCCAATGACAGCTGACAACTAGAGCAAACTTCCCATGTAGATGTATATGTATACATGTAGAGGCCTACAAGTACAATTTACCTGAACAGAAAACTCATTCATTTGTCACAATTTGGAGAAAAATTAATATTTCTTCTCACAAATAGCACAGGTACATCCTCTAATCACAAGAAACATGTGTACCAAGTTTCATAATCATCCAATGACAGCTGACAACTGGAGCAAACTTTCCATGTAGATGTATATGTATACATGTAGAGGCCTACAAGTACAATTTACCTAAACAGAAAACTCATTCATTTGTCATAATTTGGAGAAAAATTAATATTTCTTCTCAAAAATAGCACAGATACATCCTCTAATCATAAGAAACATGTGTACCAAGTTTCATAATCATCCAATGACAGCTGACAACTGCAAGAAACTTTCCAAGTACAGATGGAAAACGCAAAACTCATTCATAGGGATTTTAACATTAGAGTACCCCAGGAGTAGTACCCCCAGGTGGCATACCCAGCCCCATATTTTTTATATTTTTTCTAGATTTTTTTAACTTGCTAAACCAAAAACCCATTCATTTCCAGGCAGGGGACACCGACACCGACAACGCCATCCTCTTTCCCCTCTCACAATATCTCCCCTTTACTCCGTCAGGCGAGATAAAAACGAATCATATTCATTATACACAAGTACATGTATCTGTGATAATTGTATAGATATATAACTGTATGTGAGCTATGTGCTATTGTCAGTGGGGAGCACATGTAACGTTGTATGAGGTCATGAGTTGCAGTGCACGCTTTCTGTGACCACTGGCAATCATACCACGATGGAGAGCCCAAGTGAACCAAAACAAACCAGGGACATTATATATAGCCCAGGTGCTCAGTTTCATCAATTTCAGAATACATGTAATTCCATTATCTTTATCTTTGAAAAAAGAAAAAAATTACAACTCAAATCCTGTCATCTCTACAAGAAGTAAGATTTCTGGGCATTTTTATATTATCCTGACAGACTGGGTGGTATAACCATAAGCAACATAAAACAGAAAACACACGGAGTGCGAGTGCCAGCGCTGTAAACATATGAAGACCAAAGTGGCCTCTTCAGAAAAGGCAAGACTACAGATACTCTATTTATCCTTGAAGCATCAGTCGAAAAATATACTACTTCAAAGAAAAAAAACTATTTAACTTTTAATGACTTTGAAAGGGCATTTGATACTGAAATGCTGTCCTACCTTTAAAACTCGTTCGTACTGGAGTTTACTCTATTATCAAATCCATATACTCTAACAATGACGCTAGTACTAAACTTCATAGTGCTAGAACAGATCTTTTCACTTCTAACATCGGGGTAAAACAGGGTGATAATCTTAGACTCGCCCTTTTTAATCTTTTCCTCAATAATCTGCACTTTCCTGGAAATACTTGCAGTCCTGCAACACCACATGAAAAGACAATTATGACATGAAAACAGCCTTAGCCCCGAGATCTAAAATAAATTATGACAGAAACCACCATTATGATCTTATAAATAAGGAGCTAATCGCTGTGATTTGTAGTTCGGACTCCTACAAACCTTCAGCAACACGACAGATAGTTTCTCGATTTCGTCGATTTTGCTCCACCACGGCGTTGCGCAAGCTCATCTCAGTAAAAATTAAATAAAAAGCGGGCACACTTTCTATCATCATGGACCTCAATCTGCCCAGCCAGTACGGCACTGAAGCCAAGACGGAATTAATTCGACTGACATGCGCTTTTCGGAGTTTCCTTTGACCCCTGCCCCTCGTTAGAATTGATCAATTGTGGGACTGAAAGGTCACGGTTAGAGAAATCCCGGACTAAGTGATTTGTTAAGGGGGATTAATATCGACAGATCTGATTACTCAATATTTTGCCATCCCTTGTCAGTCGTTTGGCGACTTCATCCGAATGGCTTGGATTCTGGTGATGAAAAGTCGTCGTATTGTCATTCTCTACACGAAGAAGGTACCGTATTGAAAGAAGAATAATGAAAAAAAATAATAAGAAGAAAACAAAAAGTAATAAAAAAAAAATAAAAGTCATATTTCTATTTACTTTGTTCATTATATTAGTCATGTTAGTCAAGGGGAATGTCAATCAGGCTTAACTCAGTTAACCCCAAACGTCGCGTCAAAATGATCTACCAATGAGAAACAATAGTGCTGGACCACTATTAGGCCGCTGTTAATTAATGGTTCGTTTCCCGTAACCCGCCCGCATCAGTATTTTTGCAAGCAATAATTACGCATTGTATTAATTATTGGTACTGATCCCTAAAAAAAATGCCTATAATGAGTTCTGATTTCGCGAAGCAGCGCTCTCCAGTGATTAAATTGCTCGTAAAATACCGAGATTGTCGTAACAAGTTTCGTAAAGCCGTCTCTTTGTACCATGCCTTCGAAGGGCACTGCAGCGCCACCTGTTGTGCAGTTCAAGGGATTCCCCATAAACTGACCAATGAAACGGCAAACTTTCTTGGGAATCCTCTAAGCTACGTCATTATGTTTTCCAGTCGGAGCTCCGGAAGGAAATTCTGTGGTCTCAATTCCGTCGTTTGTCTGATCGCAAAAACAGTAAATAACAACAAACTGAACATCCACAATGTAATCTAACGAAATATGCATTGAGAAGTGAAGAAGTATAACTATTCGTCTGCAAACTAGATATCGATTTGCACGCGGAGTTCTCAAATCAAACGGAAGTATGTTCATCATACACCCCTTTCGTTCCTCGTACACCGCGCAATGAATTTAGAAATGTCCGCATGGTTGATCGCATTCATCCTGGTGTTGATCAAAATGATTTTGGCCAACGGAGCCACGATAGCTTCAACAAACGGTCAGTTTTATGTTAAATTCAGAACTTTCCTATTCTCTGAAAAGACGACCGCCAGCTCTGTCATCGAGCGTTTTCTTTCCAAGGCAGATTTGAAACTTCCGTCGATGATTCTCCTGCCTTGTTTATATGGGCGCTTGTAATCAGCAAATAAATTCTATAAATCTATAAATCACTCCGTGCCATGGATCAAGAATCCACAGTGGCCACGGTAGGTATCCAAACAGATCTCTACCAGTGCAAACGATCTCTACCATCTGCACAACGATCTCCACCAGCTAATATTACGGGTTTACGAATAGTGGTAGGTACCAATTTCAGCTTATTTTGCCAGGAAGACCTGAGTAATACTCGGAATGATATAGCGCAGCGTACGCCTAAATGTACGAGGAAATATATTTCGCTCTTGTTTCAAACGTGCGTCCTCTGATTATTTCATAATCAGGGACACCGATCGCCCCATCGACGATTCAGTATTGAGAATGTGATGAAATTTTCCGGTCTTTAATGTCTTGAATTGAAATCCTGATAGAAAGGGGCTGCTTTATAAAGAAATATTGTCAAATTCCAGTCAAATTTCACATATACGGGTAAAAATAAGCAAGTTTATGTGAAAATATGTGTGCTCAATGTACTTTTTGGAAATTAGAATTACAAAGATCTCTACCAATTCCTGACAACTATCTCTACAGGTTCGGTGCATGGAAAGTGTTGGACAAAAATCTACAAATCAAGTCGTATGAACAGGCCTAGTAGAACCATAGATGTATTGTGCGGATTTGTCTGATGCCAAGTTGCACACGCACGCACGAAAGATGATCGAGTCAGTTCGGTCTTGTCATTGGGAGCTCGGTAAATTACGTACCGACACACAATGTGACCTTCGTCCGAAGGTTCGAAGTGAGAACGAAGAAATTGGCTTGATATAATGAAGATGATCTCAACACTCTTAAAATGAAAGCGTTTTATTTAACATTATTAATGTCCGAGGAGTTACACCATCATATAAGCTGTTATATTTGTAACACTCTCAGAAAGTGTTGAAAAAATATCTAACTAACATTATACTACACTTTACTAGGCTGAATTTAACACTTGTATAGTGTTGTATTGCTCATCATACTGCAATATAATGCCAGATATAAAACTTTTTTTTCAACGCTTTTTGTCAATTCTCGGACATTTATAGTGTTAAATACAACAATTTCAATTTAACACTTTCTGAGAATGGAAACGTTGTCCAGTGACCAACCCTAGATTTTGTGGTGTGAGTAGCGGAGGTGTTGATCAGTAGAACAACTTAAATAAATTAAATGGTCTTAGATCTAGATTTTTCTGTATATACCCGCGAATATCATCACGTCACACGTGTTTTTGCCAAAATCATGGAAAATACATTTTCTGCGCAGCAAGGCAAGGAATTCGAGGCATAGGCCTACAGATATATCCATGTGCATTGTTTTTATTGGATCATAAACACAACAGAAAGTCGATAATAAATGAATAAATTTTATCTGAATTTACATTTAATCCAAATGTATGGTGTTGAAAATTGCATTTTAAGACTACGAAACAATCTCCAAACTCAGAAACCGTCATGTGAGCTATGCTGATATTTTTAACACTGTTTCCCGTCATGCGATCTTTTTATCATCGAATAATTGTGTGGGTCGTCGATCCACTTTTTTATGTAAAAAGCTTCAAGAGTTTCTATCTCCATAGTTTTCGCGAGGTCATTAACTCCCCTGATAACATCTCTCATCGGAAAGATGAAAGGTGTGTTACGGCAATAGAAAATATATGTACACAATTTGTGAAAGTTCTACATCGATCGCTTTATGATTACGTATAGTTATGACATGAAATTGGAATTCGTAGCATGTACTATTTCCTGAAAAAAAAATGACCTAAATGGAGTCAGTTTATTTTTTCTATTTCAACCGCACCATGTATAGGCCAAACTGCCGCCTTATCGTACCATCTCTTTTTTTCAATTTCAAATCGCATTTACTCGTGTAGGGGTACCGACATTATCCTCCAACGACAGTTTCCCCAGCGACATTTTCCCCCACGACAGTATCCCCACAAGACCTTTTCCCCAGGCGACATTTTCCCCCACCCTAATATTATGTGCTGTAATAATTACGATCTGCCGACAATCGCAGTCGCGGTCATTTCTCCACCTTGAATTTTTTTTAAGTTTGCACGTATAGGAGAGTCTTATGTAGGCTTGATGAAGTGATCAAATAATAATATCAAATTTTTGCCGCTTTCATGCAGCGGGAATTTTTGATCACTTTTCATTCATTGACATATAATCTTCTTAAGCTACGATCCGAATAAATAATTTCAAATTTATTTGTAGCTTTCTTTATATTAGGGTGGGGAAAATGTCGCCTGGGGAAAATGTCGTGTGGGGACACTGTCGTGGGGGAAAATGTCGCTGGGGAAACTGTCGTTGGGGGATAATGTTATGGACTCATTTGTGTACCGGTAAATGTATCTTTTTGTCGAAAGCATCAGCGTGTTGATAGCACGTTGTTCTTTTCCCCCAACTTAATCATGTTAGGGAAACCCTTATCAATAAATATATACGAAAATCAATAAAGACAAAATCATATTACCATGTTTGAGCGATCTCGCTCTATAAAATGGAGGAAAAAACGGTCGTTTTTACTCAATAACTTTGATTCCTTCGTCATCAATGCTCCAAAACTTCAGGCGCATTAATCTATCTATTGTTCCTTGTCCTTTAATTAATTTGCCATTTTAAGAACCAGTCAATGTTGTTTCAGTAGCGTGACCGATATTTGGCCTATTAAATTAGATAAATAACAAGTTACTTTTTAGCAAACGATCTCTTTCACCTCTATTTTAACGGGATCGCCCTAACATGGTAATATGATTTTGTCCCGGGCTTGATTTCCCTTGTAGACTCATTGGTTTCAGCGTATAAATCCTCCAGAGTAAGCCTATCCCAACACTGTAAGCGCTGATAGAGATCGTTGTCAACTTCAGCACCGAAAAACATGCATATCACAAACTCATGGTAGAGATCGTTGTAAAATGAATAGTGATTTTGATTGAAATTCTTCTCCCAATCAAACAGGACGACTTTGAGGCTTAATTATTTTAGTTACTTGAACAATAAGCCATAATTAAAGGGACAAACACAGCTGGTGTACAGTCAGATATGCCCTAAAATAGACCATTCTTTGATGATGGAGTCGATTCTCCTAATCGACATGGCAATCCTGTGTCCCAAATTAAAAAATAACGAAAATACATCAGGCTTTAGCTTGCACGTGCTATAAATCTAGATACTCATATGGGTACGCTGTGCTATGTGGTTTACAGACCTTTTCGGTGCTTGGCTGATTATTTTGCCTTGACCGGGCATGCTCCTCTCCAAAATCTAACAATTTCTCGCTTCACGCACCGGTAGAGATAATTTCATTACGGGTAGAGATCGTTTGCACTGGTAGAGATCTGTTTGGATACCTACCGTGGTGGCGGACTTGGAGAGAAGAAACTCTTCCAAGTCTTTACTGACTCTGAAAATCAGAAGAAGGCATCGTGATTAGACCAAAGCTGTTGTTGTTGTTGTTGACCAGTGACTTGCTTAGGACAGCTGTATTATAGTAAAATTTATGAATCCTAAAAAAATAGGATTAATATTATTACTATTTATGGTTGCTTTGGTGAAGGCTGATTTAATATTGTTAGCCAGTACTAATCTGATGGAAACCAGTTCTAAATTAGCTCCATATATGACACCTCACATAATGTATTTTATGTCAAAGAGTCATGTCTATGGATTGTGATCTGTGATTTCTTTTTAATGGTTATTATGTATGCATTATTCATTTAATTAGCAGGTCACTGTTCCTCTAGCAGAGGTTTTGTTTGATAAATCTAGTCCAGTAAAAGGTTTTATATTTTCAAATTTTGCATCCCAAGTTTTGTTTTAGTATTTTTTTTTTTTTCTCACTAGATAATAATTAATAATTATCGCCGTCAGCATGTCTATTTTCAAAAGCAAGGTTACGAGAAACAAAGAATTAATTAACAACGGCCTTATTCCCATGTAGCATCTTTTAATTTCTCATTTCATATTTCTATATTTTTCAGGTGAATTTGAATTCATATTGGGTTAATATCGCCCCAGGTGTATTGTTTGACACCTATAGCTTAATTTGGCATTGCATTTGGGGTTCTCATACATGTACTTAACAATTACGTCCGATGTAATTCCCATCGACTAAAATTACGTACAAAATAATTGTGAATATGATTTTTTTTTTTTTTTTAAGTTTTCTTCTTTCAATATCTTCCGCATGTCGAGATTGATAAGTGGGTGGATTTTCATTGCCCGAGACTGACAGAAGATGGAAAAATTTCATTAATCAGATTTTCAGCCATAAGTCCCCCTCAACTTCGAGAAATTCAAATGCCCAAATAAATTAATTGCAGCACCTTGCAAGACGTCGTCTTAACGGCTCTGATACAAACATGAACGACTTACAATTCCGTTGTGGCACACAATTTTACACAAAATAAAAAAAAGAGAAGAAAATGACGCGCGTGTTAAACACAACCTAGTCATCAAATATGGGACCTGGACCTGTTACGGTACTTCAGGTGAACACGGAGACTTTGTTCAAGCCCTTTCCAACTTATATTAACTGAGCTGAATCATAGATCACCTGTTATCTTGATCAGTTACAATTCCCGCGGAATCCACACCTGAGTAAATTTTAGTTCTCCTGTATACCTGTATCAGATAGCAGACTTCTCAGTATGAAATTTACTCAGAATACAGTTCACTGCTTGCCAATTAATTGATTTGAGTGTTTACCCAAAACAACACCATCAGTTTCTCGCATTTTCACACAAATACGTCACTCAGCGCATGTCATAATAGTCGAGTAATTTAGCACTACAGAGACTAATTTGTGCACGTTAGCGCCGTTAGTTGATGGAAACAGTTGATGGTAAATGGGAATGCTAGTCGGCAGCGGTCGCTGAACTTCGGGAGCAGAGACTGACTTTGGGTAATTTTTGAGTCGGTTCCTCCAGAATTTAAGACATGATCTGATTGGTCGATTGCCAGAGGCCGCTGGACATGACCCCCATACGCTTTCCTTCGGGACTACTGAGCGGCATGATAGGTCTTATTTTAATCAGACGGAGAGCACCCATACCTTTTTCGCCAATGAGTTTTCTCATGTGAAGATAGTTGACTTTGTGTCTACATCCATAACCACACGATGAGGATGTATACAACTTTCCACCATATGGTGCCCTGAAACTCTCAAAGTAAATATTATCGGCACATCTATAATCACATACGGAGCATCCACACGGCTTTTTTTTCCAATGTGCGTTCTTTGTGTGTCTAATTAGGTCAAAGTTCTTGGTACATCTATAATTACACATGGTTCATTCACACGGTGTTTCTCCAGTTTTTTTCTCATATGCGAAGATCACTTTTGTAACTACATGTATACCTGCAAAATGTGTTTGTATACAACATTTCTCCAGTGTGTGCTCTCTTATTTTAACAAGGTCACTGTTCTGATTACATCTATATTCACCAATTCAGCGCCCATACCTCCTTACCTCCCGTGTGTGTTGTCATATGGTCAATAAGGTTTACTGCTATTATCAGATGGAATATTCATAAGGCCTTTGTCCAGTGTCAAGTCGGTTCCTTTTGGTACCTCTATAATCACAAGTTAAATTATCTATAGTGTGTGTGTTTTCATGTGTTTAAAAAGGTAACTGTTCTCGTAACATCTATAATCACACAATGGACATCCCTATGGCTTTTCTCCATTGTGTCTTCTCCGGTGTCTAGCAAGGGCACTACTTTGGGCACATCTATAATCACACGTAGAGCATTTATACGGCTTCTCTCCAGTGTGCGTTCTCGTGTGTAACATAAGCTCGCCGTTTGTGTTACATCTATAATTGCAAATTGTGCATCTATACGGCTTTTCTCCAGTGTGTGTTCTCCTGTGGCTAACAAGGCCACTATTTTTAGCACATCTATAATCACACATAGAGCATTTATACGGCTTTTCTCCAGTGTGTGTTCTCATGTGTGTAACAAGGTCACCGTTTTTGGCACATCTATAATCACACGTAGAGCATTTATACGGCTTTTCTCCAGTGTGTGTTCTCCGGTGTAAAGCAAGATCACCTTGGTAGGAAAATCTATAATCACATACTGAGCACCCGAACGGCTTTTCTCCAGTGTGTCTTCTCTGGTGTCTAGCAAGGGCACTCTTTCGGGCACATCTATAATCACATGTAGAGCATTTATACGGCTTTTCTCCAGTGTGTGTTCTCCGGTGTATTGCAAGGGCACTATTGTTGGAACATCTATAATCACACGTAGAGCATTCATACGGTTTTTCTCCAGTGTGTGTTCTCTGGTGTATCGCAAGGGCACTATTGCTGGAACATCTATAATCACACGTAGAGCATTTATACGGCTTTTCTCCAGTGTGTGTTCTCCGGTGTCTAGCAAGGGCACCATTGTTGGAACATCTATAATCACATACTGAGCACCCGAACGGCTTTTCTCCTGTGTGTGTTCTCCGGTGTCTAGCAAGGGCACTATTTTGGGCACATCTATAATCACACATAAAGCATTTATACGGCTTTTCTCCAGTGTGTGTTCTCCAGTGTACAGCAAGGCTACTATTCTTGGAACATCTATAATCACACATCGAGCATTTATACGGCTTTTCTCCAGTGTGTGTTCCCCGGTGTATAGAAAGGGCACTATTTTTGGAACATCTATAATCACAAACAGGGCATTTATACGGATTTTCTCCACTATGCGTCCTCGAGTGAACAAGGTCACGGTTTCGGTGAGATCTATAACCACAAACTGAACATAAATATGACTTTTCCCCTTTGTTTGTTCTCACATGTGTAGACCTGTCAGGGTTTGTGCGTTCACCCGTCTGTCCATATCCTTTCATCACAACATTTCCCATTGAGACCGTTTGTTGCTGATACAGAGTCACAGGGTATGGGTGATTGCTAATACCGTGCCTTGTTGATGGGTAATGTGTCTTGGTAAAACTGAGACATTCCTGAAAGATAATAAATCACAATTTGGATGATTAACAAGAGCCCAAGGGGCTTCAATATACGCCATTATATCTATAATTACATTGGTCTGAATTTCCAGGTTGTTTAATAGCCTTGATTCCAATTGAATGGTAGCTAGCAATCCAGAGAAAGGTCTACGATTTTTTGTTTCTGAGAATGTAATATATATCACATCTTATATTGAATGATAAACTGAAATGGGCTTAACTCTTGGTAACTGGTTGACCTTGAAACAAGAACCGAGAGCTCATATATCCCACATTGCAATCGACAATAGTCAAATACAAGAAAATAATAGTTTCCCTGCAAATGGATTCCTTTCAGGCGAGACAATTTTTCATGAAGAAAGACAAATGTGAAGAAAGTGATAAAGTAAACCTTTGTTTTGTAGTTAATAAACAATCTTCACAAGTCCAAGCAAATACTAAATCCTTGCAGAGGGTTAAAAAACCTGAACATTTTTGTTGATTCGAATGAGTTCTTGAGTCGATGCCTCTATTGTACAATCTCGTACATTTCATCCCCAACGCTTGTTTTGAATTAGCATGTCGGTATCCCAAGCCTGCTATTTTGCTTTGACTTCAAAGCAGTTCGGCCCATGATGAAATCCAAACCAGTCACATCTCATGCCTCGCAGTTGATTGGCATAATCAGCTGGCTTAGCACATTCATTGATTTGTTTGATTTAGGAAAAACCCCTTGACCTATTTATATCCAGAACTAATATGGGTAACTGACCAAGCCAGTGTATTGATCCTAACAGATCTATTGATACACTGGCTGGCGACGATGTTAATAAACAGGTTTCCCGCATCAAATTAGTAAATGTATGTTTTTTATTTCACAACACTTTAACTAAATGTAACATGTATCAAATATGGGAGACAAATCCACAGGACAAATGCCATATACATGTAGGGGAGACACATCTGAATATTCCAACCTAACACATATAGTCAACTATTAAATTTGATTAAGTTTTGAGGGACTGTGACGTTGACCTTTGATAAATTGATCTCAAAGTGAATATGGCTTCTCTTTGCCATGTGATTAAGGTATACCCAAAGTTTGGCACCAATCCACACCTTGAAACTAGAGATATCGCATGGACAACAAATGTTAAAGTATTAATGGACAGAACACAACATCGCATTAAATGACCTCGTCTTTCACAGGCATATGAAAGTGTGGCTTTCAATGATTTCTTGATTTTGGGGTCACAGTAACCTTGACAATGCCCCTCTAATGTATCTACTGACACACAGAAACAAGTTATCTTTAGTGATTTCCTGCTTTTGGGGTCACAGTGACGTTGACCTTAAGATGACCTAAATTTTGGTACATGACACATCGTCTTCCCTCAATGTATCAATGGACACAAACAATCATGATTTTTACCAATTTCATGATTTGGGGGGTCACAGTGACCTCGACCGTCGGTCTTGACCTACTTGTTGGTATGTGATGCCTCATGTCCCCCCTAATGTATTTACTGACACAAGCAAAAATTAATTTTCAAAGATTTTTTGATTCCGGGATCACAGCGACCTTGACTATTGACCTTGACGTAAATGTTTGTACATAAGAAATCGTCTCTCCTTAATATATCAATGGATACAAAAAATCATGATGACCTTGACCTTTGACAATGGCCTACATTTTGGAATGTGCAAAATCGTGTCCCCTAATGTATCTACTGAAACAAAAAAAAAGTTATTTTTAATATTTTCCTGATTTTTCGGTCACACTGACCTTTGACCTCCGACCTCGACCTACATTTGCTATGCAACACATCTTTCCCCTTTAGGGCATCCACTCAATAAAAATTAGAAATATAGATAGAAAACTTTCAATGATCAATGATTTTCTGATTTTCAGTCAGCAGTGACCTTTGACCTCTGACCTCGACCTCAATTTCGGTACGCTACACATCGTCTTCACCTGGTGTATCCACTCACAAAAAATTGCAACTGTGGATAGAAAACATTCACAGATATAGACCGGACACGAACACTTCAGTGATTTCCTGTTTTTCAGGCCAGTGACCTTTGACCTCTGACCTGTAGAGCTGCACCGTATATTCTCTTTGGTTTGAGTGATCAGGATGATAGTTATGGATTGACGTGTACTCACCGTCTTCGATGTGCCGATGTCCTGGGTTAATATGTTCTCTAATTGCATTGCTGAGCAAGGAACAGGAACAGAGTCGTCCAACTGAATGCTTGGTAGTTCGTTCTGAGTGACAACAGGTATAGCAAGCGTGTCCCCATATTCAACCGGTTCTTGCTTAACCCCTGATAGCATGCTTCGAGTCAATACAGAATCATGCGTTGTATATTCTAGCTGATGTAGTTGTGGTCCTGGCGCCTTCTCCAGCTTCGCATAGCTTGGATTTACAGTGGTCAATGTTGGCTTGCCTGAACTCACAGGCGGTGATTCGTGTTTGACAGTGAAAAATATTGTCTTGTCCGGACTCTCCGTCGAAGACTGGTGTTTTACAGTGGCCAATGTTGTATTGTCCAGACTCACAGTTGATGTTTCGTGTTTCACAGTGGATAATATATGGACAGTCCACTCTGGCTTTGTTTCCATCGTCTTATGAATTGATGTTTCTGATAATTCAGACAAATCCATGTTATATATGATCGAATAGTTTAATATGATTCAGTGTCAATTTCAGTTCAAGAATCACATCCTGAAATGAAAGAAGATAGAGATTGATCAGTATTCACATGTCACATGTTCAGTAATTGGTCAAGCTGCACATTTTTTTGTCATTGACCTTTTCTGAAATGCCACATTAGCCATTGGAGTAAGATTCACAAGTTTAAAACATTTAAATCATGACCATTGAAATAAGGTACGATTAGTTTGCATATTGTTGCACCAGAACAAACCGAATGATATACCGGTACAACCGAATTTCAGATCGCTGCGAGTTCGAGCTTCCTATAACTCTACAGCCACACGACTGATAATTTATGACAGATTGTCTGGCTGAGGGCAGAAAGCACCGATTTTGCTCGACCACGAGATTGCGCAATCTCATCCTAGTAAAAATAATATACAAAAGTTCCCACTGTTCCTGTTACCCTGGACACCGATCTAGCGAGCCAGTATTGCACTCAAGCCATTTTACCCGAAGTCAAGACGGTAGTCGCTCTGCTGGCATGCCTTTTTAAGGGTTTCCTCTGTCCCTAGCCAAGTCATGGCTTAGTTCGTTCCTACACTACTCAATGATGCCTCTCAATGAACTTACATACACTCCGGGATCACGGATCGTTCGGCTCTATCCGGCAATAAAACAACCCTTACTCTCTGTCGACTGCTTGTATCGAGTTCGGCAAATAGTTTGATTGCCCTGAAGAGCTGATCCGTCTGCAATCAGTGTTCAAACATCAACGGTCGGTTGAATTATCGCCATTATCTTCGTACGGGTCACGTGATCCGCAAGATACGTTGCTGATAACGTGACACGTACCAATATAATGGAGGAGAAATTCAACCAATCGTTGATGTTTGGAGACTGATTACAGACGGGTGAATCATTCACGGCAATCACTAATGGACAGAGAGTTAGGAGGGGTTGTTTTATTGCCGGATGGGGCCAAACAACCCAAGAAGCCGTGTGATCCCGGAGTGTAGATGTAAGTTCATTGAGAGGCATCATGGCATAGTGTAGGGTCGAAAAAAGCCATATCAACTTGGCTACTCTTTCCCCCGCCAATATGTTAGAAACGATCAAATGCGGGGCTGATGGGTTAGATAAATCTCGGACTAAGTGATTTGTTATCTCCGAGATATTCAAATTTCCAAGTAAATTAATAGTAGCATACCGACAACAACAAATGCGCCAGGCCCTTGTTCAGCACCTTGCAAGCCGGCGTCTTGACGGTGATGCAACCGATATTGTGGGAAATCGGATTGCAAACAATTTTGTTATGGCAAACAATTTTACAGAAACAAAGGAAAAAATAACGCGCGCGTTAAACACAACCTGGTCACGAAATATGGGACCCGTCACGGTACTTCGGCTGAACACGGACTCGATGAATGTATTTAAGACAAACGCCTCAATAACATTATTTTCGTTTTCTTTCCTTCTACTTTAGACATTCCTTCCTTTTACCCAGACACTGAAGAGTCGTAATTCACAGGTATGTCGGGTATATTTCTAACATTTTCTCCATAACGGGGTTAATAATGTCCATATTAATTTGTATAGGCCTATATTAAATATCGGCGTTGATCAGTTAACAATTCATTGATACATTACCTCGAGGAATAGTTCAAAACAGTTCGTCTCTCCTTCTTGATTATATAATACCTGGTTGGAGGTCATTTACAGGAAGAAATACCTTACACGATACGTCAAGGGTGAACCATCACTATAACCAGTATCGGATCATTCTATTTCGTATATTTGATGCATTATTATAAACAGTATACCCGGCCATTCAGTTTCCCACAAAGAGTGACCTTATAGGCAGATTCATTGTTTCAGAGGTTCGAAATGCGGAAATTGAATTTATTTTGTCTTGAAAATGGCAAATTTTCACATTTTGACAAAATCCCTAATGTATTTTAAATAGGGATTTTTCCATTTATTTACTTGTGGATTATACTCGAACGAGTTTTGATCACACATTACCATTGCGAATATGAACTTCCTTGCAAATTTGTGTAATGTTGGTAGGCAGGCAGGCAGGCAGGCAGGTCAGGCAGGCAGGCAGGCAGGCAGCTAGGTGAGAGAGCTCCGTTGGGTAGTCCAATGAATACACCAACTCCCTAAAAATCACACCCTTTTATACGGATACACCGCCATTATCCGCCATTTTCCCACAATGGCGGTCAGGTCTTTCCGTCACTGGCCGCCATTATCCACCATTATCCACCATTTTCCCCACAATGACGGCCAGACATGTATCCACACGGGACTTCTCGACTCTCTATACTACAATCCCTCATCAGAACCTTATTGACCGTATAAGTTCATTACTAGTATCTGCGTTCAAGAAAACTGATCGTAGATATATTAATGTCGGAAGCCATAAAGCATTCTTTAGCTCGACTACATACAAGAGATATCATCCATGGGATGTTTCTTTGTTTATAGAGTTGCTTGAATTCCTCATTAAAAATATCTGTGTGAAATTTGGCAACACAATATATCAGCAGCATATAGGTATTCCAATGGGTACTAATTGTGCACCCGTTGGCTGACCTGTATCTGTTCTCTTATGAATATGACTATATGCAGGCGCTTTCAAAAACCGATCCATTCAAAGCCCGTTACGTCTCATTCACCAAACGCTATATAGACGATCTTCTCGCTGTGGATAATCGCTATATAAATGACGCAGTGAAGGATATATATCCACCTTCACTGGATTTGAAGGAAACTACAGATAGCCCTATAGGCACATCTTATTTAGATCTTTATCTCTATAAAAATGAAGCGGGCATTCTTTCTCGTCGACTTTATGACAAAAGAGATGATTACAATTTCGACATCGTAAACTATCCGTTTCTGGATAGTAATATTCCAGTGGGACCTGCATATGGCGTATAAATATCTCGCTTAGTAGCATTTGCTAGATCCTGTGTTAAATGTGATGATTTTAATCAACGTCACAAAACATTGTTGCGGAAACTTATAAAACAGTGCTATTCCACCAAGCGCCTCCACTCAAAGTTTCTCAAATTTGGCGATACATATCGCATGCTGATAGCAAAATACGAACGTAGCGTGCAAGATCTATGGCGCTACGTTTCGTAACTTGTGTCTAATTTCGCTTAACCCGGGGCTAGGGGCCGTATGAACCCATGTAGTTCAAGATCCTCATGGTACTCATATGCACAGTCACAATCAAAGCGTGACTGAGATACATCATTCTTTAGATGACGACTTTACAACGAATATTATGGATTAAGAATACTGATCAGCGATACGGATTTGATATTTTTGGAACATCATGATGTCTTGCCGGCATCATTGAAAACTGTTGACCGCTTCTCTCTTGTAGGAAACAAGCCTATGTTTATGTATACAATGATTGTCTTTTTGAATTTGGTGCTAATACTGTTATATGGAATATGGAATAGGTCTTTGGATTTTGGACGCGGATATTCTCTAATGGACGACGGCTGGATTATGGATGACGGACAAGACGCTTGTAATTTCCGCCATTAGCCGCCACATTATCCGCCATTTTCCTCCATTTTCCCATGGCGGTCAGGTCTTTCCGCCATTATCTGCCATTTTCCCACAATGGTGGTCAGGTCTTTCCTCCATTAGCCGCTATTATCCACCATTTTCCCACAATGGCGGTACCCTTCCGCATGCCGCCATTAGCCGCCATTTTCCAACAATGGCGGATTAGCCGCCATTAGCCGCCATTGTGGGGAAAACCCCAGTACATCAAAAGACACAGACAAGTCTAGACATGTCCAAAGGTCACGCCTCATTCACCCAAACCGGAAGTGACGTCATTTTTACATCCGGGTGAAATAAGGCTCAATTTCACGGTTGTCTACTACTAACAATTTTCTCAAGATGTGCTCTGCCAATTTACTACATATTAAGTAAGGCGAATATTTAGTGGTCTGTGGTCTTAAATTTTGTCGTTGTGTGAAGACCCGTACCTGGTCAGCAGCCCTGGGGAGAAGAGAAGATGACATGGCAGCGTTCTTCGTGGCTCTCGATTCATTTTGTTCTCTGCCCATTTCGAGCGCAAGTAAGTGTTTGTAACTACTAATATTGGTGGCAATCGAACCCGATACGCCCATATGTTACGATAGTGGGGATTGGGGCGAGTGGATGTAATTTTTTGGTCTGTTTCCGACTTTGTTTATCTGCCCAAATGAGACATGGGAGATCGCACTCCATGCCTCTGACGTCCTACAGTCAGAGGCATGTTACTTGTCTATTATTCCACCAGCTATGACAGGCAGGACCAGAAATAATTGCATACATCGATAGTTCATAGCAGTCGGCGTGGGAGAGTGAATCGGTTTAAGCCCAAGCGAACATCCAGCATCCAAATAATAAAAGAAAGGCTATCAGTCACCCATTGTATAATTTGTACCCCTCCCCATCCCCTCTCCCTACACACACAACTCGGGCAAAGGTCGGGCTTAGCAGCTTATCTGAGGATTCACGCGTTTTCAGGGCAAGTTTCTGATGCTTGTAGGACATCAAACCCCCCTCCCCCATAATCCCTCCCTCTCCATATTCCCTCCCTGGACATATTCCTTCCCGGACAAACTCCCCTCTGCACAAACTACCCCCCTCCCCCGGTACCGGTAACCCAGCTGACAAATCACGATGTTAAATGTCAGTGAGTTTTAGCTTCTAGAATTATCTGAGAACGAAACTGAAAAACACCATATGAGAAAAAAAAATGCCCAAGATCAAAAAAATATATGTAGGTCCACCTACAGTCCAGTATTGAATGTAGATCGACTGGAACTACATGTACATGTATGGCCCGTCTATTGACGAGGAGGGAGGCGGGATTCCAGAATGTCTGACCACCCACCTGATGCCCGAAAGAACCTACAGTTGGCACGGATAAGATCCCTTTGAATTCTATAACTATATTTCATAAGTAAAAGCATTTAGATTATTTTTTTTTTGGCAGACTTGATTGTCCATGAAGTACACCCAATCGGCCCTTCCTACAAGAAGTTAGCTGAACCATGCCTACTGTAATGACATGGATGTAGGGAGAGCTTCTTGGGTGGTGACCTCACTGCAGGACAAGACTTCGTCCTCCATGCTATTTTACTAATCATGAAACTTGTGTACTTTGATACATAGATAGGATAGGTTCCCACCAGCGTCCCGTCTGGTGCATCGACATGTGACTCCCGGTATACATTTGTGGTTCGTAATCTTTTACTCCGGCCCATATCTACAGCATAGGGCAGATTATTGATGGTGTAAATATTGTAAAACATCGTCAAATATCTCACTATTTCAAGAAATGAACATTATGATTTAATACATTGATGATTCTTTTTTCAATTAATTGCAAGTCGAAAATAGTTCATTCATATTTAAAATGAAGCCATGGAAATATAGGACTAGAAGGAACCTCATATTTATGCGGGAGTCACGCATCAGTGTACCTGTCGGCATTAATCCTTTGTCCAAGAATTTAAAGTGCAAAAGGCTGGTGTTATGCAGGCCTACAGAGACTAATAATTACAGCTTTCAGTATATGTATTTAGTCCATGAACAGGGATTTTTATATCTTTAGCCAAAAGTAGCATGTGGATTTATGTTCCTACATGTGTAGATTACCGTATACAGCGAGTGAGGCCAGACATAATAATATTTCTGTTTCCAGTAACCCTACCTACCCATATATTTTGCAGTAAAAAAACATGTTTGGGTAGACAATTCTTTTTATTTGTATATTTTTCAGTAGTACTCCGTGAAATACTATACAAAAAGGGTCCAAAATCCCCCCCCCCAAAATTAATAATAAAAATAAATAAAACATAAATAAATTCTTGCCTACCCACCTATCCAAATCTTCTGAAGTTGGTTACTGGAAACAAAAATATTATTGTGGATGACCTGAGTGATTATGTTTTAACGTCGCTTTCAACACTATTTCATTCATATCACGACGTTTGGTATATATATCCTGTATTCAAATTTTATGGAATTTAGTTGCATATCAGTTTAGTTATATGATACCATTATCTAAAATTTATTGCTTGAACATTTGGGATCAGCAATAGTCAGTTTAAAATGATTGCTATTTCGATTGAAAAGCCATTTAATTACATGTATATCTTTCCATTCCTTGCAATTCATTGAGCAATATTATGAGATGATTGCTACATGTATTCTAACTGAACAAGGGAGATTTTTTTTATTTTAAAATCTGGTATTATTTTAAAGGATATGAATACACATACTCATTGCCAGTTTTCTCATTATCTATAATAGTTCGGTTTACTTTCAGAATTGAATTGTACTTGTATGCTGACCAAATGGAGATTACACAAGAACACTGATCCACTGAGATGTGTGGTGCATGTAAAGAGGAGTCAACAAATATGTTAACATGGTTTAAGGCATGGTAAATGATATTCCCATATAATTCAGTGTGAAGATCATGGTAACATGGTCTGGGATAAGCTTATGTTATCCCACACACCTATGTGGTATGAGCGCATGCAACGCAGGTGCCCAGTCACTTCGCTTGACACGTTCTGCAGACATGACGTGTGTCATTGGCATTTATAGAAAAACACCGATTAAAGTAATGTGAAAAAGGATCCCATATTAACTTGATCATGGGATGAAAGATTTCGACTCTCAAGAAGACAAATCGGCTCGGTTGGGATGTATGCAGGCCTTCGATTTGCTCACTGTGAAAATATAGGACGGAATTTGCCAAAATACAGGAGAAATATAGGAATTTTCTTATTAAAATATATGAAATAAAGAGGTGTAAATCAGGTCACTACTACATCGTGGCTTCCAAACTTGGTAGTTTTCTGGTGTTTAATCAAATCATTTCCACTGAAAGCGGTCATGGTGGTGTTCATGGAGGTGTATTTCCTCGTGCCAATTTGACTCATTTCAGAGCATTGGTGAGAATTTCCATGAAAAAAATCTAATTATAGGAAATATAGAAATGACTCAAAAATACAGAAAATATAGGATGCACTTGAATTCCTGTATTTTTCTTCTTTCGAGCGGGAATTTTCGATAAATATATATGGGATCCTGTATCAAATCCTGGGACGGAATGGAAGATACTCTCTCCAGGCTGTCAAATTGTGACTGCACAGCAGAGAGGTTAGAAATAGATAAAGCATTTCTGGCCTCTTGTAACCCATTTCAAACAGAAAATGTCTACATGTATTTTTTGAAGAAACCTAATACGGATAGATTATGGATTTGGAGTTTTTTATGCGTGCAACAGAAGAAAATAGCAAACAATATATATATAGTGATATCACGCCCACCTGGTGGGAACTAACAAATAAGAAGAAACGCAAACAACTGAACTTATCGTATAATCTCCTAGCGTATATCAGGCAAGATAGACATCTGTCCCGAGAATGGAGTATCCAAATCAGGGGTTACCTCCTCTGTGTGGCCATACAGTAGACCGGTTATGGCCTGCATTCTTTCATCCTCGCTAAAACCAGGAGTATCTCTATCCTAGATATAGCCCCTGGTACGCTTGGGCAATGTATTGTGTTCAACGTAAAGCAACATCCTGGATATATTGACCAATCAGATCACTTGTGTATCCGTCAGTGTATCCGACCTCACCTTCCCACTGAAGAACTTGAATTGGGTGAAATAACACACGGATGTCTATAAAATTTCACTGGTCTATCCGTTAATATTTTATTGTTATTAAATAGTTTGCAAATAGTTTAGCACAGAAAGAAAAACCCTGACGTATTTTACCATCAGCGCAGTTTTTCTATGTCACGTAACTGAAATGTGGGCGGAACGCGGTCTGCTATGCAAGTTGGTCAAGGGTTCGCATTTGGCTCACAAATAGAAACCTTGACGCTGTGAAGATGGCATTCTTTTCGCTGTCTGTTCATTCTCCAGGTCAGGGGTGTTTATTGGGACACGATACATTCTGAAATGTGGAGAATGAGTCCTGATCCAGACAGAATGTTGAACCAATGATGCCGGCCGTAACCTGTCTTCTGCGTGGATATACAGGGGAGGTAACCTGTCTTCTGTGTGGATATACAGGGGAGGCAACTAGGCTATATCCAAATACATAAGCTTAATGTCACAAATATCACAAATGAATTCCTGTAATGACTGTCATGACCGGTCACCCAGGATCATGCAATTTGGTGAGAAGCATAATGTTGGAAATATTCTGTCAGATGACCTACAGTCACTCAGAATAAGAAATAAAATAAGGCATGTCCAGACAATGACACAAGCAAACGACCTTGTATCTTTAGATACGAACATTGCCCCAGGTCAGGTGCAATACAAAAGTATCAAAATAAAATACCTCCACCACAAGAAATTGTTCTATTGGCATGAAGTACAATATTATTTTGTATACTCAGAAAAAAAAATCAAGACACTGAAACTCCTGATTATCGAGTAACAGAGCCGTAAAGTAGTGCAAATGTGCAAAATAGTTGATTCTGGGGTGAAAACGATTCATATTGTTCTCTGTAAACATATGAGGATAAACGATAACCAAAACCAGATTTGGCTTCTTACTACATATTTGACCAGCGAGTATACTTCATCAAGCCGGTTCTGTATATCGTTCATCTTCACATCTTTATAAAGAGAAATATGAGGAGTTTTCGTCTCAAAATGGCCGATTTTACACGAATGCACTACTTCACGGCCCTGTTTTTCAACAGCTCCTCTCTCCTTCTTGAGTAGATAATATCTGGTTTGGGATCATTTACAGAAAGAAATACCTTACATGATACGTCAAGGGTGAACCATCGCTATAACCAGTATCGGATCATTCTATTTCTCACAAATGATGCATTATTATAAACAGTACCGGGCCATTCAATTTCCCACATAGAGTTCATGAAACCTATTTACACTATTCATCATTTGCAAACAGTTCATCTTCGTATGCATAACAAGATAACACCTATCCACATATCCCCTAGCAATGTGTTCTTAAGTGTAACGAAAGGAGGCTCATGTCCCTGCATTTATAACCACACTTTGGGCATAGAAATAGCTTTTCTCCAGTGTGTGTGTTTTCATGTGTGTATGAAACCCGCTCGTTTTGGTACATCCATAATCACAGGTAGAGCATCCATACGACTTTTCCCTAGTGTGTGTACTCATGTGTGTATCAAGCCGGCCAATTGCGGTACATCTATACGCCTTTCCTCCAGGGTGTGTTTAACTAGGTTACTGCATCTGTTGCGTCTATACTCGCAAATTACGCGTCCATACGGCATTTCTCCAGTGATGTTATATGTTTGGAACATATATAACCACACGCACATCATTTATACGGCTTTTCTAAAGTGTGTGTTTTCATGTGTGTAAGAAGGTTACTGATTCTGTTATATATATAATCGCATACTGAACATCCACACGGCTTTTCGCCAGTGTGTGTCCTCGTGCGTCTAGCAAGGCCACTATTGTTCGAGCATCTGTAATCGCACACGGAGGATTTATACGGTTTTTCTACAGTGTGTAGTTGGTTGGTTGTTCGTTTGAAGTTTAACGTCGCACCTAACCTTATTGATCACTCGGCGACGGTGACCCAAGCAAACATACCCTAGCAAAACCCTAACCCTAACTAAAACCTAACCAAAATTACAAAAAAGATGAATTTCGAAAATTAGGCTCTACAAACACTGGTGGTCACAATGGATCGTTTCTCCAGTGTGTAATCATATGTGTGACAAGGTGACCATTTGTTTTACATCTATAATCGCACATTGAGCATCCATACGGCTTTCTCCAGTGTGTGTTCTCATATGTTTGACAAGGTCGCTGTTTTCGATATATCTATATTCACACACTGAGCATCCAAACGGCTTTTCTGCAGTGTGTGTTCTCCGATGTCTACCAAGGGCACTATTTTTGGAACATCTATAATCACACGTAGAGCATTTATACGGCTTTTCTCCAGTGTGTATTCTCGTGTGTATAACGAGGTTACACTTTGTGGCACATCTATAATCACACGTAGAACATTTATGCGGCTTTTCTCCAGTGTGTGTTCTCGTGTGTTTAACCAGGCCACTGTGGTTCGAACATCTATAATCACACGTAGAGCATTCATATGGCTTTTCTCCAGTGTGTATTCTCGTGTGTCTAACGAGGCCACTCTTTTTGGCACATGCATAATCACACGTACAGCATTTATACGGCTTTTCTAAGGCGTGTGTTCTCGTATGTTTAACAAGGTCACTATTGTTCGAACATCTATATTCACACACTGAGCACCCGAACGGCTTTTCTCCGGGGTGCGTTCTCCGGTGTCTCGCAAGGGCACTACTGTGGGAACATCTGTAATCACACGTAGAGCATTTATACGGTTTTTCTCCAGTGTGTGTTCTCGTGTGTATAACAAGGTCACAGTTTCTGTTGCATCTATAATTGCAAATTGAGCATCTATACTGTTTTTCACCAGTGTGTGTTCTCGTGTGTTTAACGAGGCCAATATTGTTCGAACATCTATAATCACACATTGAACTTAGATATGGCTTTTCCACAGTTTGTGTTCTCATACATGTAGACCCATCCGATTTTGTGCGTCCATCTGTCTGTTCACTCTCCTCCCTTACCACATTTCCCATTGGGATTGTTTGTCGCTGATACAGAGTCACGGGATATGCGTGATTGCTAATATCGTGCCTTGTTGACAGGTAATTTGTCTCGGTAAAACTAAGACCTTCCTGAAAGATAATAAAACCCAACTTGAATGATTAACAACTGAGAACAAAACCCATTCATAGATTTAGTGATGATCCAAATATTTCTACATCATTGTTAACGTCGTTGAATTCACGTGTTAAATACCATAAACAATTATGATCAACCTTTCATGTAAGGGTCACGAGGCAACAACAGTCTGACTGGGTATAGCACTGAATATCCGGGAGGCCTTTGGGTGATTCAAAGTCGTCAACAATGGAAACTATTGCATGGCAAATTGATCGAAAGATCGATTGATTGGTTGAAAACCTGTCACATGATGTCCCACTTCTGATTTTGAGATTACAAGCGTCTGGTCCGTCATTCATAATTCAGCCTTCGTCCATTAGAGAAAATCCGCGCCCATAATCCAAAGACCTATTCCATATTCCATATAACAGTATTAGCACCAAATTCAAAAAGGTAATCATAGTATACATAAACAGACGCTTGTTTCCTTCAAGAGAGAAGCGGTCAACAGTTTTCAATGATGCCGGCAAGACATCATGATGTTCCAAAAATATCAAATCCATATCGCTGATCAGTATTCTTAATCCATAGTATTCATTGTGAAGTCGTCCTCTAAAGAATGATGTATCTCAGTCACGCTTTGATTGTGACTGTTCATACGAGTACCATGAGGATCTTGCAGTATATGGGTTCATACGGCCCCTAGCCCCAGGTTGAGCGGAATTAGACACAAATTACGAAACGTAACGCCATAGATCTTGCACGCTACGCTCGTATTTTGCTATCAGCATGCGATATGTATCGCCAAATTTGAGAAACTTTGAGCGGAGGCGCTTGGTGGTGTAGCCCTGTTTTATAAGTTTCTGCAACAATGTTTTGTGACGTTGATTAAAATCGTCCCATTTAACACAGGATCTAGCAAATGCTACTAGGCGTGATATGTATTCGCCATATGCAGGTCCCACTGGAACTAGTAATATTACAATATCATGGTAAATGCAATAAAGAAACATCAATTGCTCAGTATTATTTACATTTATATCAGAAACATCTGGTAACAAATTAGTAAGCAATGTTTGGTATGACGATATTGAGTAAACTGATACGAAACAATATAGTTCTATCATATTCAGACATGAACAGAAACTGAACACAAAAATTCACCCCATGTTATCGCAAAACATATTCGATACTCATTGCACCTTCCTCTGTCATGCAACCATCTATAACTACACCCTGACACCTTGGTTACTGTGACTTCATTGACTTGATATTTATGGAAGGAACAGAGTCCTCCAGCTGAATGCTTGGTAGTTCATTCTGAGCGAATACCGGTATAGAAAGAGTGTCCCCATATTCAACAGGTTCTTGCTTAACCTCTGGCAGCATGCTTCGAGTCAATACAGAATCAGGCGTTGTACATTCTAGCTGGCGTAATTGTGACCCTGATGCCTTCTCCAAATTCGCAGATATGTGGTTTACAGTGGTCAATGTCGCCTTGCCTGAACTCACAGGCGGAGATTCGTGTTGATAGGTAACAGTGGGAAATATTGTCTTGTCCAAACTCTCCGTCGAAGATTCGTGTTTTACAGCGGTCAATGGTGTATTGTCCAGACTCACAGTTGAGGTTTCCTGTTTCACAACTGATAACATTTGGACAGTCCACCCTGGCTTTGTTTCCATCGTGTTATGAACTGATGTTTCCGACAATTCCATGCTGTACTTGATCGAATAGTTTAATATATGTGTCAGTGTCTATTTCAGCTCAAGAATCATATCGAGATAGGACAGGATATCCTGAAATGAAAGAAGACAGAGATTGATAAGTATTCCGTGGTTACATGTTCAGTAATAGGTCAAGTCTCACATTCTTTGGTCAAACTGAGTCAGCTAGATATCATGGACCTGTCCTGAAATACCACATTAGTCATTGGAGTAATATAGTTTTGCATATTATTGTACCATAACAAATCGAATGATATACAACAGAATTTCAGATCGTTGTGAGTTGTAGTTCGAGCTTCCTATAACCCACATTCACATGACTGATAATTTATGACAGATTTTGCTCGACCACGGGATTGCGCAATCTCATCCTAGTAAAATTATGTAAAAAAGTGCCCACGGTCCCTATTATCCAGGACACCGATCTGCCGAGCCAGTACGCACCCAGTCATTCTAGGCCTACCTAAGGACGAAACGCAAGTCGTTCTGCTAGCATGCGCTATTCGGGGTTTCCTCTGTCCCCCGTCAATCTGTTAGAAATCATCAAAATGTGCGGCTGAAAGGTTAGACAAATATCTGACCAAGTGATTTGTTAACTTCCAGATATTCAAATTTCCAAGTAAATTAACTGTAGCATATCGGCAACAGATGTGACGGGCACTTCAGCATCTTACACGCCGGCGTCTTAACGGCTTTGGTACAACTGATATTATGGACAATCGGATTACAAACAAGATAAACGATGCAATTTTCTTGTGGCACACCATTTTTACAGAACTACTTAAGGTAAAAAATGACGCGCGCGTTAAACACAACCTGGTCAAAAATATGGAACCTATAACGATACTTCAGGTGAACACGGACTCGATTAATGTACAAGACAAACGTCTCCATAACATTATTTTTTTCCCATTGACTTTCCTTACTTTATCCAGACAATGAAAAATCGTAATTCAGAGGTACGTGGGGAATATTTCTAATATTTTCTCCATAACGGGGTTGATAATGTCCATATTAATTTGTATATAGTAAATACCGGTTCTGATCAGTTACATGTATCATTCATTGATACATTTCCATGAGGAATAGTTTGCAACAGCTCCTCTCTCCTTCTTGAGTATATAATATCTGGTTTGGGGGCATTTACAGGAAGAAATACCTCAAACCATACGCCAAGGGGAAAACATTACTACATGTATAACCAGTACCGGACTATTATATTTCTCACATTACTACATGTATAACCAGTACCGGACTATTATATTTCTCACATTACTACATGCATAACCAGTACCGGACTATTATATTTCTCACATTACTACATGTATAACCAGTACCGGACTATTATATTTCTCACATTACTACATGTATAACCAGTACCGGACTATTATATTTCTCACATTACTACATGTATAACCAGTAGTGTTATATGATACAGCGATCACGAATATGCAACAATTTTACTCCTACGTGACGTGATTTGGTCGCCATCATGGATATTGTCAGAAACGCAACACATCTTATACAGGCTATAGCTCTGGAACTATGGGAGTACAGCCTTGCAGCTTGTTTTATTATATTCTCCAGGAGCAGCTCTTTCGGAACGATGTCAACGTAGCTTCAATAGCTTTGCCGCTGTTCTCAAACGTACTTCACCCAAATTTGCAAATTTACAGATTTCTGGTGACATGATAGTCTATGATAGACATGATCGCTAGATCTGGGCAATATTAAGGCGAATCATGCTCAAACTCCACGCACACTAAAGACAGATCACCATGTATTGCATGCTAGAAATTCGGTCGAATGGTTCTGTGGCCATTTTGGATTTGACTCAAAACTTTTCTAGATCTTCTCCGGAACCGCTGAATCGATCTGCCCGAAACTTGCTACACATGATGTGTCGAGGTATTTTAAAATGTCTAGAGAAGTTGCAGGTGAAAGCGATCAATGCCACTTCAAACCAGAATCTGGCCTGTCTGGACTGTATCTTGAATCTCCGGCAATATCATATCCGGTACTGCCCGGTAATATAATGTCCGGTGGGTAATCGAAGTTAAGATACCCCAGTGAATTCCAATGTGAATCTCCCGGAATGCACGTCTTCTAACATGGTCCCCGACAATATCGCCAGCACTGTGACCGGCATCAATGGCAAGTGGGGAACCCTCAGTTTCTCCACATAGCTATAGAGCCAAAGAAGGGAAACCGTATTGGCACGAAATAATACATGACTCCATGGGAAGTAAGACTTACAGTAATAATGATAACCTATAGGTGCTCTACGATGTTATTATGGCGAGTCTATGGTCAGTGCGACTTCAGGGACGAGCGTGCCCTGTCCGGCAGATCTTCGCAAAAAATAAACACATAAAATGGCGGCGCTGCTGTGGGAATTCCCTTTTTGGCATCGATCGTGCTGCCATCTGGAGGCAAGGAAGACAACTCGGACTAGGCGAAACATATGTGGGCCAAATTCCGGGTGATCCCCCCTGATTCGAACATTTGCATGTTAATCTATACGGGAATGCATGTATGGGATAGCTGCGGAAACCAGATACCGCCACTTTTATAAGCCTGCACCCCGCCAGAACTCTCCTACAGTGTTCTCTCCACCAATCAGCGCATCACCGTCCTGTACAGCTTACCCACACAGCAAATCGGCATCGGCTGTACTGGTGGCCCTTTGATGGCCACCGCCAGAGGACCACCACAATTTTGCCCATCGGCCCACCAATGGCCCGATTACTTCGGTCCACCAGTGGCAGCCTCTTCTGTCCCGACGGTCGGTTTCCACTGGTGGCCCATTGTTGGCCACCGTCGAAGGACCACTAAAGTTTTGCTCATCGGCCCACCGGTGGCCCGATTACTTCGGTCTAGCAGTGGATGCCACTGTTGACCCAATTGTTGGCTTGACAATGGCTGCTATTGCTCACGCGGCTGTTGATCAATCTTGCGATGATGTAAGTACTCTAATAATTCAATGATAGGAAGTGATTTCCCCAGTGATTGAATTATTAGAGTATTTCCAGCATCACAAGGATGTTTCTGACTGATCAACATTCGAGTGAGCAGTGGTACCCATTCCCCGAATTCCTCGAAATCCTCAAATATTTCAATCACATCCAATTTTTAGACAAAATAAATCATTAAAGTAAATTTAATCACCCTCTAAAATCATTCAAATGATTAAGAAATAATGGATTATTTGTTGATTTTGGATCATTTCTCGAAGTGTACTAAATAAATATGATCATAAATATTTATTTAGTACACTTCACAAAATGGTCCAAAATCAGCAAATAATCCATTATTTCGTAATCATTATGATTTCGCAGGGTGATAAATTTAGTGTAATGATCGTATTTTGTCCAAAAATTGCATGTGATTGAAATATTCGAAGATTCGGTGTACTTTCAGCTAGACAATCAGCTGCACCTACTAATTAAGACGACATGATGTAGTCTTGTTTTCAAGAAGTAACATTTTCACCGAAGAAGGCTTGTAATAAGACTCCATTTTTCAGTTCAGAGGGTGATGATAAAGGAATAATCTCATTCGTTTGCAAGCTCTCATATCGAAGACTTTATTTCAGTCGATTGTCATGACACACAAAATGAAATAAAATGTTCGAGAATTTTATATTCGAAACAACATTCTTGGAATACAAAAGTCCGCGATTAATTTTTCCAAATGTTTTCAATGTTTTTGATATTATTCAAAATGTAAATTATACGTTTTCTAAGGCTTTTTGAATGATGCTCGTTGCTGCTTTGTCAGCTCGGCACCTTCGCCCGCCATCTCGATCACATGAATTATTCCGGCCGCCGAGTGCGGTTTCAATCTCTTTATCGTTGGTTTACAGGTGATGTGACTCCTCTCACACTCGAAAACAGAAGCAGACAAGGCATTGGTCAAAATTATCCTCATATTAACGATTGAAAACAAGGACTTTTTACTGTCAAGCTTTATAGGAATGTAAGATCATATGGAGAATATCATCAGTGGTTGAATATATATCTCTGGCTAGTAATGATATTATCAAACTAAATCTCAAGGGAGAATTGCAAAAGCAAACCATTCAGACTAATTAATACAGCCTGCGCACCGTCTCAACCAGAGTTAACAGTGCGTGTAATGCTTAAATTCTCTTTAACAAAATGGGTCTCATTAAAAACTAGACCTCAACTGAGCCCAAGATATTATGCCCTTAAACATACAGAGTAGACACTAACAGGGTATGCCCTTAAACATACAGAGTAGACACTAACAGGGCTATCCCCGAAAAAGAGAAAGGGGGGAAATAGCCTATGAGATAATGCGTAATAAAGGGATGCTTAGGAGATAATCATCAGATCAGTGATGTGTCAGTGATATTATGGGATTAATTGATTAAGATGTTTCTAGAAATCATACAGCATATTATGATGCCCATTTCAGGGCATAAGCTTGATCCTTATGGTGAACCTGTTTATGGTGTTTCAAAATCACACATGACGTGAAAAGTGGCATCACTAAAACGAACACCAGATGAAAGTGGTGGTTTCAACAATCAAGTGGCATAACTCGTAAAGGGAAACAAGTTGGATCAGGTCAAAAAGGGTCACGTTTACATCTTCATGTGGTGAATATAATAATGTGGTAAATTTCTAAAGAATCTAGCAAAAGGATATGCAGGGGTCGAAATTTACACCTGTCTACCTGTCCTAGACAGGTATTTTTTTGCAAGAGACAGGTAGAAAAATAAAGTACCTGTCTCTGGTGACAGGTAGCCAAATATTTCTTTTTGATGTTCAATCTTTAAATTTGGTCATGTCACTTCAAAGAAGATGCTAGTTATTGCATGGAAACACATAATGATCTAAATTATAGTAATTCTAAATAAATGCGTCAGATCCGTCGTTCATTAGGCAGCCGTCGTCCATGAAGAGTTTCCAAAGGTCCATAATCCAAAGGCCCAATCTAGGCCCATAGGCTTAGTTAACAACTTTGCCATTGTAATTCGACATTGCAGGTCATTTTCAACGATGGCGTGTTCTGTTCAGGTAGTCTTTTGTGGAGACGGGTAGAAATTATATTTACCTGTCACCCTAGACAGGTAAATTTTTCGAAACATTTCGACCCCTGGATATGTGACGACAATACGGGAATAGCTCCCTTGTTCGTGATAGTAATCAGGCTGAATTTTTTTTCAATCTAAAACCTGCCACATTAGATTTTTCTAGAAGTTTACATACTGAAATATCAGACTCGAAAAAAATGCGATGCTCCGTTGTATAAAAATGGAGATATGATTGATTAAAATGTGCACCTCGGCCCGATTTGTTATTTTTGAGGCATTTACAGTGAGGATTTTCTCTTACAGCAAAAATATGACACCTCAAACCAAAATAATTTTGTCACACGATATATTAGGAAGTTTGTTTATTGGAAAGAACTACGAATGGTTTTGATTTGAAGTGTCTAATTGTTTTTACATGAGAAAACCCTTCACGAAAATGCCATAAAATACCAAAATAAACCCGGGAGCACAGTTTGATCAATCATATCTCCATTTTCATGCAACAGAACATCTCAGTTTTTTCGAAGGGGATATTTCAGTATGTAAACTTCAAGAAAAATCTTAAACGGCAGGTTTTGGAGAGGAAAAAAAATCGGCTTTATCACCATCACACCTAAAGGAGTTTTTCGTATGTAAACGTCACATATCCTTTCTACCAGGAATTGTGTTGTGTTCACTAGAGAAGGCAGTATATAGAATACATTCATTCTTCTTGGCCAAATGAAGAAAGGAGATGAAGTCTGAATTTGTAATCCACTCTAACCAAATTATCAGCTATACAAATTTGATCTCTCGTACTTACTGAACACAGTCACAGTATTATTCAACAAAGTCCATGAACTTGTTTGTGCCCCTTTTCCTGACCACTTCCAGCTATATGGGCAGGATCAGTCCCCAAAATCGCTTTCATATGGTGGTGTGTCTGACATCATTTCCTCACAAAAGTCCTGAAGCACTAGTCTGAAATCAACATGAAAAGTACATGATAATTTTGCATATGTTATTCTTGCTGACAAATTAATTCAAATGTTCGTGCTGGTGAATTAATCCGGGTGTGGATAGTTAATAGTTTGTGTTCAGTCGCTGAAAAATGCAAAGACAAATTGAATATTATAACATCCTCCCAAAAATACCCTGATCTAATTGGAGATAATACTACCACCAAAATAACTTCTAGGACAGGTTATACCGTACATTATTTGTTTAATAAGTAAAACAATTGATCAATTACAGTGTACTAATATTGTATTCTGGAAGATTTTACTCACAACTGACTGAGACAGAATCTTGACTACTGCCAATATATTTCACAGCTTTAAAAAGGTTCTGTAAAAAGACAGAAATAAAATGAATTAGAGCATTGAAATTAAAGGAGTTGATTACACACAATCTGTAATCATCATTCAATATTTGTCAGTGTAAATTGCTGAATACAAGTCAAATTCATCTTATTGGCATGATTGAGGATTTTTCATAGACAATTACATTCCACGGTTGGGTAATATTTAATCTATAAGCCTGTATCTAGTAATTTATTACTCATAGCTCAACATCTACATATACAAAATACAATAACATGAAATTCATACAAATGCTGATCCTGTAGGAAATTATGTTTTATATTACAGTATAGTTTTAATGTTACAATTGTTGTCAATTGATGTTTACATAGCGAGAATTCTTCTCAAATTTATTGAGGGGGGAGAGGGGGGGGGGGGAGAATGTCTTTGTGCTTGTATTTTGTTTTGTGTTTTAATGTTTGTCCCAGGTCACGTGGGCAAGACATTAATGTAAATGCGTGGCCGTATGGCAAATAAATGCCCAGTGGTCTGTCCAGGGCTTAACACAAAAAAAAATTAAAAGGGGGTGGGGGGGGAGGATGGGGAGCTGTTGAGTGCTGATGAACAATAACCTTTGCCTGTGCCGATTGTTTCTCTGAGCTAAATTAATTAACTAATACGTCGTTTGCCAGACTAATAAATTGTATTGATGTTTTACCGATCAAATGATTACATTAACTTTACGACAAAGGCACTAATTAATGTGTTCGTTGAACAACCAACGAAATATGGCGTCAACATAAATCCATTTACGAAACATGCTATAACAACAAAAAAACACTTGATTTGTTTATAGAATCTTACAGTAGCAATAAACTGACATGCTAGGAAAATGTAATGGAACTTTTAGAACATGATTACCTGAAGAGTGAATCTCCGTGGCTGAAATTAAAAGCAAATCACAGAATTTCTGACTGGCCTTACATGCAGGCTTGAACGCATCTCTCAGGCAGACGATCCCAGTGGCGCGCAAGGGGAAGTAACTGAACAAGAATTTCGCGCCTAAAGTCGGCAGAAATTTCCCGCCATAAATGAAATTAATTTTATACGTAGGCCCATCATGAATGGTGTAGATATAATTGAATAATTATGCCATCAAACTGGTCAAAAATAATATAATTTGATTATCACTTTTGTTTTGACTGGTCAACGAGTGAGCATTAATGTCACGTGGTACCACCAAGTCGGCGGTGATCGTTTGTAGCCCCGACGTCATCCACACGTCAGATGACATGGAGGCTCCAAATGTATCGGTGGTCCGGCGTCGGGCCGTTTTCGGCTCCCGGTGCCGCCCGTGCCACTAGAGGCCGCTCCACTGCCACCAGTGGTCCGCTATTGTTTGCTGTGTGGGTATGCTCCTGTGCACACATGAGACGTGTACCCCTAGTCAATAGCCATAGGAGTGGACATATGACCCTTGAACGAACATGTGGACCTTGACGTGTACCCAGAGAAGACTAGGTGACGTCATCTGTGACCCCATGTGTAGTAGAGAAAGCACAGTCGCTCGGACGCGCACTTGAGAGAGGCCATGTTAGAACACCCAAGGCTGGAACGCAACCCCAATAAAGTACACTGCTTCTGTATTATGTAAACTCTCAAGTAAAGTTTCCATCAAATGAAAGACCATTGCGAACAGTGTAGGAAAATATTTATTGTACTTTTTTGACGATTTTATTACACAGAGTAAACAGCAATTAAAGCATGGAATTCTATGGTGGTCTGTCGCAATCATATGGATAGGTCCGGTGACGTCACACTGCTTAATGCATATATTTCAAACTTTGTATGCACTTTCCAATGCTTGATTCAAGCTTAAGGTATGTATACTCTGAGTTTCAACACAGACTCACTGTTCCAATGTGCATGTTCCAAAATCTGGAAATTTAAATGCAAGATTCAAATTGACTTGACACTCATGAGTCACCATCTCCCAGATTTTGGTGGAACATGTACATTAGAAGAGTGAGTCTGTGTTGAAACTCAAAGAAATCAAGCATTGGAAAGTGCATACAAAGTTTGAAATATATGTATTAAGGCAGTGTGACGTTACTGGACCTAGATATGATTGCGACAGACCACCATAGAATACCATGCATTAATTGCAGTTTACTCTGTGTAATAAAATCGTAAAAAATAAAGTAAATAGTTTTCCACACTGTTTGCAATGGCCTTTCATTTGCTGGAAACGTTACTTGAGGGTTTACGATCACTTTAACTACATTAGTGTTCTTTGAGACCGCATTGCTGCACTTTAGCATCGATCAAGCACGGTAAAACGGTATTGTAGTGCTTTTGTTTCGTGCTAAAGAGCAGCAATGCGGTCTTAGCGAAAACCTATGTGGTTAACACAAATAGCAGTGTACTGTATTGAGAGTGAGTTACAGCATTGGGTGTTTTGATTTTTGATTTGATTTGATTTTATTCACCAATGAATGCATTTAGTCATAAAAGAAATGGCGGTCATCAAAGAAACAGTAGTTGTAATATTAGAAAATGCACGCCAGACGAGACAAATGGCGGGAATAAAACCCCGAGGGGCTTGTTTTATCCCACACTCTTACCCCAGAAGGTGTAAATTACACCTCTACGGGGTGTAAATGGCTTGTCCCAGGGCTAACACCCTTTTGGGTGTGAATTAACACCCTCTCCAAAAGGTGTAAATTTACACCTTCTCGAAAAGGTGTTAAGTTACACCTTGTTTGCTCACATTACACCTTCCATGGGTGTTCATTCACAACTTCTGAATAAAATTTGCACCTCCCAGACAAATTTATGAGCATATTTTTGTTGGGAACCCAGCATCCCATGGGTGTTTATTTACACCTTTTGACCACAACTAAATCTTTCAGTGGTGTTAATTTACACCTTCTCAACTGAATTACACCTTCTTTGGGTGTTAATTCACACCTTTTGGGCAAATTTGAATCATCTAGGGGTGCTAAAATACACCTTATTAGTAAGAATTACACCTTTTATTGGTGTTAATGTACACCTTTTGACCGCGATTACACCCTCTTGGGTGTTTATTTACACCTTTTGACGAAAACTAAACCTTCTAGAGGTGCTAAAATACACCTTCTGGAGACGATTCCATCCTCCAGGGGTGTTAAAACACACCCATTTCGTGAGAATTACACCTTCAAAAGGTGTTAATTTGCACCTTTTAGTGAGTGAGTGAGTGAGTGAGTGAGTGAGTAGGATTTAACGTCGTTTTCAACATTGTTTCAGTCATATCACGACGGTGCCTACATGTGCCAGAACACGAGAGTGTCCACAGTTCCTATTATTCTGGACACTGACTTTTAGTGAGAATTAGTGGTGTTCGTATCATCCAGTAATGGCTCTTGGTTGAGGTACACAATAAGAACATTAACACAAAATATATGTAGGATATATTTTATTAGGGAAATCACAAAACGCACATTTACATTGGTCATTTCATGTTAACCTTCCCTGATATCATAGTTCACTCTCAATCCCTGGAAGCACAAAGTTCAAACGATTAAAACTACAAGCATCCCAACCCAACCTAAATTGAGCACGTTATGTTCATATAACTTATGCCTCCAACTTTCACCAACTCTCATGGAATATTTTTGTACATAACCTTCTGGGGTGCCTCAGCCTCAAAAACTCTCAGAGAGAGTAGGGTAAAACAGGTAACAAAAATCGCCATCAATAATTCCCCGCCTTTGAGCTGTGGAAGGGTCTGTTTGCTTTGCTTTTCGAGTGTTCAGGTGGCGTCTGTATCAAAGGCTGGCAGAGCAAAGTCCAATGGCTCGACCGAGAGCACAGTAGCAGGGTGTTAGCTGGAAATGGAGTGCTACCATACCTCCAGAGTAGGTGTTCTGCTGCTAGGCCCGATCCTACAATCAGTAAGAACCACAGCTGATAAACTAATCCCACAATGTAAATGTTACTCATCACTTGATGCATTAAAGTTCCATTTTTGTTAACTGGGAATATACACAGAAACAAATTGTAAATATATGTTTTAAAATGTCAATCCCAACACAGTAGTCGAACCCGGGCACCCTCATTGCCTTCCGATACAGACCGGTACTAAAAACATACAGACCGATACCTAAGTATAATTGATTACGACTTTGAGAATACATAATTGGTACTTTGTGGGATTTTCTCATAAAAAACGATCGTTTATAGCGCAAAACGGTATCGCATTTAGCTGCGCCCGTTACGATAGGAAGCGCGTCGCACGGCCGAATCGCACGATCAATTCGCCCGCCAGACTCGCCCAGCGCCCCGACCTGCAGCTTCAAATTCTCCTGATATATATTACACATACTTGATATTATAGGAGCATATTGAACACAAATAAAGTTGAATGAAACAAGTGTTTCGGGTTTATTCGAGTTATTTCAGTAAAATAACGTATCAATTCACAATGTTCATTGTTTTGATTTCTTTAACATTTCTTTCAAATTCTTCCTCCTTCTGTATGCAATTACTGGGTTTTCCCAGACTTTCGTTGTGTGTGATTCACATGATTTGATAAAATGTCAATATTTCAACAGGATTTTCCTTATATATTTCATCTCTGGGTGGTAGGTGGGAATGAAACGGATGGATCTTTTGTTCAGGTTTTTTACTTTCTTTTTTTCTTACTGTTACTGCCCGAACTGTGAAATAGAAATATGCCATTCTCCGCCCATAAATATACCGTAATTTGTCATTTCGTGTCTGATAAATTTCATACAATATTGGATCATATTAATAATAATACTAATATATTAATAATATTAATTATATTAATATTAATAATGGTATCACTGCTGCTCATGAAAAGCGAGCTCTTTGTTCCAATTCGTGGAATCTGTCGCAGTAACTACTGCTCTTGCATAAACACACCTGCCGAACCAGTCCTGCTGGGAGTGCGTGGAAGGTGCTAGACGACACAGGTGGGCGAATCGGCCGTGTGCCGCTTCCCGTAGGGCCTAGCGGGAAGCTGATTGCCACACCGTTTTACGCTTTCAACAGCTGTTTTCACAAGAAAATACCACAAACTACCAATTATGTCTTCTAGAGGCCGTAATCTAGTATAGGTCTGTCCTTTATAATTATCGGTCTGTATCGGTCTCTTATTTAGTGACACCCGTCGAACCCAGCTCATGTAACTGAATCAAAATTTACATTCTTTGGAAAAGAAACAAAACTACGGTAATCAGACTGTAAGAAAGTTGACTTACATAGTTGATAGTTCATGTTGAAAATGCATTTCCACGGTGTCACTTGGACCAGTGCCTGTGCTCTCCTGAAATGGGGAAAAATATTAATTTTTCAACTGCGATTTAAAGACGCACATAATTAACTGGCTATATCCTGCGTAGTCTGCATAGAAACAGGGTGAATCAAATATACATGTATCCACATATTCTTTGAACTGGAACGATTGATCACAGTGTAGCTACAAAACCAGAAGTGAATAATAATTATAAGACTTATTAAAATTTCACAATACTAGGTTATTTTATTAGTTCTGCCATAATTAATGATTATATTTTCATGGTCTGTGAATAACAGTGATTCACCCCCAAACAGGAGAACACGAATCGTTGATACCTTCTTATCAGTACGCTCTGGGACATTGTGAAATGCTCAATCTGTTGTCGTATGCTGTAATATCTGGATTTCGAACTTTTCCGGTATCTCCTCGTGGTGCTCGATGTCCATGAACTCTTCAAAATCAGCATCATACAACTGGAAAATAAATAAATCACATTTAACTAAGTGGCAAACAATTTATCAGTCAATCTGTCTCATATAGCCACGAAAATAAGCCGTCATATACCCACGAAACTAAGTCGTAGGGGTTGAAGAGAACCTACAAGTTACAACACATATAAGAACCGATCATCCAGTCCAGCCCGGCTCTTTTTAAACATCATATAATTCTGGTTTCATATTAGTAAAATTATATAGGTAAATAGTAAGGGTAAATAGTACCTCAAAATATTCCAAACGTTCCAAGTGGCTGGGCGTTTTTAACTATTCCTATTCCACTGCGTACTAAAATTCACTATAAGTACTGCATTGAACTGAGCAAAGCTATCACTGAACAAATTTATGCCGCCATTTTGGATTCGCATTCATTGAATGAACTCCCAGTTTTATGCGAGCTGAACATTTTGGAGCACATTTTCAACAGTGACGTGTTCGAGGTAGTTGCACTCCTATCTAATGAAGATAATACTTACAAATATGTGTGACTATAGAGGGCTAAATCGACACGATTTCGCAAAGTTTGAAACAAGCCTTCTCGAAGAAAATCAAACCGCCCTCCATTTTCTCCCACGTGATCCTTGTGAGCATGCGCCATGACTAGTATCATTTATAATCTGGTTCCCGAACATTATGGTATAGGGTAACAAGCAACTCCATAATCAGGGCACCAGGCTAACCAGTTCTGACTCGTTTTTCTCTCATATAGGGGCCTACTATTGATGAGATTTAAATAGAATTTCTATATTTTCAAGCGTCACTAAGTTGATTGGGTCAAACAATATCTCTGAGCAGATTATATTAATCAAATTTCGCAAAAGTGTATGTTATCATAGCACCGTATTGTCCCGCATGTATGTTGATTCGACAAAGTTTCGAGCTTGTTCGGTTCTGTCGGCAAAAGTTGAATGAAATACCGAAAGCAACAGAAAATACTCAATCGAGTCACATTTTTAGCATAGTTGAACTATGTTTCGATCATCTGTTCCGACAGTATAAAAATATATTCTCCGTTATAAATTGTCTGTAAGATGTAACATTTTCTTCAGCCTCTAAATACATACATATTTACATGCATCTCCCTGCTCCGACCTGGGTTCACAGGGGCAATTATATTGTACAAATATGAAAAAATGGCATATTTACCTGGAAGGTTACGTCGTTAATGCCAATTAGATCAGCTAAGGTAGCGTTCTGTGAAATATGATCTTCAAGGTCCGACAGGCTGGGAGTTGCAAAAGGTAAAGCGATTTTCTTTCGGCTCTCCCCGATCAACAGCGGGCAAGTCGCCATCTCGCAGAAAGTCCACTTTAATGGACAGAACAGCACCGAACGAGCGACGTGAAAAAAACCCGGCTGTACGTAATTTATCCTAATATATGTTTGTTTGGAAGTAATATCGCGTGTGCATATATTGGAAATGGTGGACAGCATGATTGATTGAAATTGTAGTTTAAGAGCCGCTTCCCATACGGATTTCGCGGCCCATCAACTCAATATTTTATTTAAACTTCACGGTACATGTTGTTAATTTAAGATCTTTTGCAGTGCTAAATATTAAAATAAATAACAGCATGAGAAGCGGAGCCATGCTTATTTACTAATTAATGAACAATAGAAGCGATGAATATATTGTTAGGCATTGGCAGAATAAACTAAAAACTAATTGAGCAATAGAATCATCACCGATATGTACAATTTAACCAAAGCTTGGCGTTAGCGTCAAAAGGGATATGAGACAAAGGCAGGCCGCGGATTATGATTTTGGTGTGTCAAAAGGGGTCGGAGAGAATGGTAACCATTGCTTTATCAAGTAATAATTTGTGACGGTAATCGCGCAATTGTTAATGGATAACATGCACAACAAGCTGTCATGATTATCACTTCCAACCGTTAAGTCTCTTTCACACCTTCCTGTCTCAGTGGATCAATCAAAGCCCATAATTTTACAATTTCCGTTTTATTCACTGCTTATTGTGCAAATCCCCCATTGGAATGAAGTTCAAAATCACTTTATCTGATAGCTGAGCAGTTATCAGCACTGTAGATATCGATCTGATAACTTCTTACATTGGTCGACAAACAACGTGCTTTTGTCGACTCTGCATGATACATAACATTTACTATAATGTTGATATTCAAAACCTCAGAACGTCCCCCCTCCCACTCTGTAGTGTTGAGCCCAACCTTGAGCGAAAACACTTGAGCGGCTGTTCAATATTCACTCCCTCGTGAAACTGACGGGGGGATTGACTCTTATGGTCTGCAGCTCGTTTTTTTGTAATATTTCCTTCAGAATTTTTGCTCAAATGTTGGAGAGACTGATCAAATTGTTAGATCCATTGATTTAGTTTTGTGTAAAAAGTTGGGGTGCTTGAAAATGTTGATGGTTTACCGAAAGCATGACAAGGAAATACATTTCTGCAACATAGAAATTAAGTTCCAAATGTGTATGGAAAATTAAGTATTTACACCTTTTTAACACCTTCCAATAAATTTACACCTTTACGGGTGTAAAAGCAGGGTTGGAAGCAATCTTCATACATTTGCACCTTTTCTACACCTTATTTACACCTCCTAAGGGTGTAAACATGAACCCAGAAGGTGTAAACGTTTGATTTACACCTTTTTTACACCTTCTGAGGTTAGAGTGCATAAATAGCAAATTGAATAAAGAATAACTTGTGGATGGTGAAAAGAATAATACAAAAAAGAGAATGCACATGTGTATTTATAATGTGAGGTAGGTCAGTTTCCAGTAAAATAGTCTTTCAATTTGGACTTAAATAAGGAAATGGAATCGATACATTTCATAGCAGCAGGTAATTTGTTCTACTCTCTAGAGCCTTTGGTTTTGAGAGAATAGAAAGATAAATTTGAATAACAAAACGGTCTGTACAAATTAACTTCTTGACCTCGTGTACTGTAACGGTGTATTTCCGACTGTTTCCTGAAATATGCTCGAAAATTTAATGGTAGTTTACGAGGATGGTGGAAAAATTTGTGAACCAATAGTAAGCATTGATATATATTGAGATTATCTAGTTGCAAAATTTTGTACTTTGTGAATAATGGCAATGTATGATCACGTTTTTGTGACAATGTGACGACTCTCAAAGCACGTTTTTGGAGCAAGGATAGGGGTTTTAAATGTGTGATGTATGTGTTTCCCCACAAGACATTACAGTACGATAGATAAGGAAGTATTAAGCTGTAATACAAGATTAGAAGTGTTTTAGTGTTTAAGGCACTACGTATATGGTTTATAATTCCGATGTTTCGCGATATTTTATTGCATATGTAGTGGATGTGTGTTCTCCAGTTTAGCTGGTATTAAAATATAAGCCTAAAAATTTGAATAGGTTAACTTGTTCGATTTCTATGCCGAGAATAGATAGATGGGGGACAGTTACCGAGGATTTATGGGTGTTGGGTGTTATTAGCATGTATTTTGTCTTCTTTATATTTAATGATAAACGATTGCAACATAGCCAAGTATTTAAGTTATGTAGTTGTTGGGACATAGTATTGAAAGCATCATTAATATCCTGTCTTATCCTCGAGGCCTGAGCCTCACATGTTTTAACATGGCCAGTAGTAGGTAACAAGGATATACTACCCCCTTTTTCAGGGAGGTAACTCTTGGTCACCCTTGTTCCCGCCAGTGGGCGCCACCAGTCCCGTATGACGTCACTTCAGGTCTGAGTGAATGGAGCTTGACCTGCGAACATGATAGGATAGGTACTGACCTGTATGTGGGTTTTTTCCACAATGTCGTTCACCTCCGTGTCTTTTCGGTGAGGTCCGTTGGAACATGTAGGCCTATTGACCTGTTTGTGGGGTTTTTCCACAATGTCGTTCACCTCCGTGTCTCTTCGGTCAGGTCCGTGTCTTTTCGGTGAGGTCCGTGTTTTTTCCGTGAGGTCCGTATTTTTCGTGTCTTTGAGACACGGAGGTGTCCGAAGATGTCACGGAGGTGGCCGAATAGACACGGAGGGCACCAACGATGTTACGGAGGTGACCGAAAGATGTTACGGAGGTGTCCGAAGAGACACGGAGGTCACCGAAGATGTCACGGAGGTCACCGAAGAGTTACGGAGGTGACCGAAAAGATACGGAGGTGACCGAAAAGACCCGAATGTCACGAAAAAACGTATAAAAACGGAAATTTTTAGGGGATTGCTGCATTCATTGGCCTACCGATCGGAGCTACCTGACCAGCCTGCCTGACCAGCCTACCTGACCAGCTTGAACCACTCTGACGACAAGAGCTACTTGCCTGAGCCTCACTGCAGCATGAGACGTGGAGAAGATTTTACAGGGGATCCAAGAAAGCCTCCGGCTGATGCCTTGCCCGAAGACGAGCGTGTGAGTGAGATTTATCGGCGTCACTGGACCACCATACGCCATTGTTTTCACCGTCACCGTCGTCTATTGGATTTGTATAACTTTCGACTGCAGGACCTCACGTATCTTTCTACTTACGCCGAGAACATTTTCACAGACCAGGTGACAGCGTTCAAGTTGAATATGACATTCGGCTACTTCTTACGGCACATAGAGACGGACCAGTTGCGGTATTTTTATCCCAGCATTAATACCTATGTGTTTGATCAACCGTTCACGGTGACGGATGCAATATCTCTGAAACCACTCATCGACCAACTGACTACATTGGACTCGTTGGAATGGGCCCGGTTGCAATGGCCCAATACCAAATGAACTGTAGAAATGGTCACCAACGTCACATTTTTCGTCACCAAAATGAGAGATCACCCTATCGGCGCTCCTCTTATTCTTCCGCCTTGGCTGCTTCATCGAAAATGACTGTATGCATTAACGAGGGGTAAACATGGCCCCTACTAAGACCGGAAATGTCTGTTTCGGTGTTTGGCCGTTCATCTGGACGGGTGTAGTCCCCAGAATTGTGACAAAAGTGGCCAATGGCTATTGGAGCTATTTTCAGGAGCAAGACCTGGATGAGCGGCAGTCCGGGGAATCCCCTTTAATTATTTGGATGTCGAGGAAACTCTGTTCACCATCAATATCTTTGTATACCGATTACGATGCGAGGATGACATATTTGTGGCTGAATTGGTTCATCGCTCAACAGATCGGTATGCTTCTACGATGAAAGTCAATGCCTTCGACGACGGCGGGGTGAGTCATTTTTCCCTCATCAACGATATGAGCCTGTACGCCCAGTCCTACAGTTGTGCCCAATGCCATCGGGTGTTTGACCAGTCGTTCAACTTACATCAGCACGAGAAGATTTGTGACAACGCTGTGAAACGCAAATTTCCTGGTGGCGTGTACCATAATACGCCTACTATTTTCGAAGAGCTGCCCGATGAGGGTCTTGTCATACCGGAAGAGGACCGTTATTTTCCCTACCGGGCGTGTTACGATTTCGAGGCCCTGTTGGAGCCCATGGACATGTTCTCAGCGAAAACGCAGTGGACGCAGCGCCATATTTCCCTCAGTGTGAGCATTTCCACCAACGTGCCCGGCTATGACGCTGCGCCAGTCTGCTTCGTGTCGTCGGGGGACTCCCATGAGTTGATTACCCGCATGATGGGTTATTTACAGGAGGTCAGTGCGGCCAGTACGGAATTGTTGGTGTCCAAGTTCCAGGACGTACTGGACCAACTGGACGACCGGATTCCTATACCCGGTGTATCGTTCAGCGACGATGAAGAGTCAGAGTCAGAGTCCGAGTCGGAGCCGGAACCCATTCAGTTGCATATGAACTGTCACAATCAAAGCGTGACTGAGGTACATCATTTTTAGATGACGACTCTATAACAAATATTATGGATTAAGAATACTGATCAGCGATACGGATTTCATATTTTGGAACATCATGATGTCTTGCCGGCATCATTGAAAACTGTTGACCGCTTCTCTCTTGCAGGAAACAAGCCTATGTTTATGTATACTTTTGTCTTTTTGAATTTGGTGCTAATACTGTTATATGGAAATGGAATAGGTCTTTGGATTATGGACGCGGATATTCTCTAATGGACGACGGCTGGATTATGAATGACGGACTAGACGCTTGTAATTTACCTAAACCGTAGAAACTGAAAGCCCGCTTCCTACAATACCTAGGCCAGTTACCTGTGCTCGGCTTCAACTCGGGGCGATACGATCTTAACACGGTGAAGAAATTTCTCTACCCTTACTTGGCCCAGGCTAATACCATCAAGTCCGTCATCAAGAAGATCAATAATCATATGGCCCTCACTACCACGTCACTCCATTTCCTGGATGTATGGAACTACTTAGCTCCCAATTATAGCTATGATCAGTGGGTGAAGGCGTATGACTGTGCACAATCCAAAGGGAGGTTCCCTTACACGTATATATCGACGCTCGACCGCTTGGAGGAAACACAGTTACCGCCCCGGCACGCGTTCTTTGAAGATTTGAAGCAAGTGGAATGTTCGGAAGACACGTACCGGGAACTACATCAGGTATGGAACGACCAACATATGCAGACCTTGCGAGATTTCCTGATATGGTATAATAACTTAGATGTGGTTCCTTTCCTCGAAGCGGCCGAGAAAATGGTTCAACTATTTCGTCGTGAGATGCACGTTGACATATTCAAGGAGTGCTTGAGTTTACCGGGTCTGGCGCTTCGCCATCTCTTTCAAGGTTGTCCCACATACTTTTCGCCGATACAGCAAAAAGACGCGGACATGTATGATTGTCTAAAACAGAACATCGTGGGCGTCGTGGGCGGGCCCAGTCCTAATTTTCACCGCTACCACGAGAAGGACGTCACCACTCTCCCCGGTGGGAAACCCTGTGCTACGATCATCGGATTCGATGCCAATGCTCTGTACCTGTGGTCCCTTGCCCAGCACATGCCCAGCGGTCATTATACGCGCTGGTTGGCGGAAGGTCAAAATTTCACACCGCAACGCATCTCCTACAAACATCTCGCCGACCAGTGGTTGGACTGGGAAGCCTATCAACGGGGAATTTCTATACGTCATCAGACCAACGCCACAGAGAAGCGGATAGGAGATCGTCGACTCCCCGTCGATGGGTTTGCCCTTGTGGGTAGTACACCGACCGTATTCCAGTGTTATGGGTGCTATTGGCACGGCCACGAATGTCATTTCAGCGCTGGACGCTTCAACCAACGGCGTGGGAAATCGGCGGAAGAATTACGGGAAGAAGTCCAGGAGAACGGAGATTACATCAAAGAGAGGGGATACCATCTCATCGAAATGTGGGAGTGTGAATTTCACACCATGTGCCAGGCCCTCCCACATTTACGCCGTTTCCTTAAAGCGCGCGAGTACCCTCTCAGTCGTCGGCGACTTCGACTCTGCCACAGATGTTCGACGCCATTCGTTCCGGGGACCTCTACGGCTTTGTGGAATGCGACCTACATGTTCCCGACACTCTCAAGCCACTCTTCGCCCAGTACCCACCTATTTTCAAGAACACATGGGTGGGTCGGGATGACATTGGAGACACCATGGGTGCCTATGCTGAGCAACACGAGTGTTTGCCTCGACCTCGACGGATGTTGATTGGCAGTATGTGGGCAGAGAAAATCTTGCTGGGCACTCCGCTACTACAGTGGTACATCAGCCACGGTCTGGAAGTCACGCGCGTGTACCAAGTCTTACAGTACGTACCCAACGCCTGTTTTGCGGGGAATGCCGACATCGTGACGTCTGCCCGTAGTCAAGGCGATCAAGATCCGAGTAAGGCATCATCGGTGAATCGTGGAAGCTCACGGGCAATGGCTATTATGGCAAAACGGTCACTAACCAAGATAAGCACGTGAACGTGGATATCTGTACCACCCAACAAGCCCGCAAAAAAGTCAATTCTCCTCTGTTTCGGTCCGTGGAGGTCATCGATAACGACACGTATGAAATCACTTTAGCCAAACCACTTAGCCACTTTACAACCTACCCCTCCAGATTGGATGTATGGTATACCAGGTGGCCAAGCTGAGGATGCTCCAGTTTTTGTATGAGTTCATGGATGTGTATTTTAATCCATCAGACTGGCAACTCATGGAGATGGATACAGACTCTGCTTACATGGCCGTGTCTAATGCGGATTGGGAGTCCCTGGTCAAACTCGAGTTACGTGCACAGTATGAGGCGGAACGGGACCAGTGGCTACCTCGACGTGACCATTACCGGTACGACAAGCGGACGCCGGGCCTCTTCAAGTTGGAGTGGAGTGAGGATGCCATGATTGCTCTCTCCTCCAGGACGTATTACTGTTACGGTGGAGACTAAAATAAGTTTAGCTGCAAAGGGGTGAACCGGCGCGATCCGGCCATCGACAAAGCCTTGTACCTGAATGTGCTGCAAAGCCAGGCCAGCGCAAGTGGGACTAACAGAGGATTTCGGGTCGTGGACCACCAGACGCGGACGTACATCCAGCAACGAGATGCCTTCACATTCTTCTACCCCAAGCGGAAAGTCCTTCCCAATGGCATCAGTACCACTTACCTGGACTTTTCATGATACGAGTTAAAACTATAACTGTAAAAAGTCAGAATGGCCACCAGTCCTAAGTGCAGGACGTGGGTTCGAATCCGACGCTCTCACAGTTTCTTACACACCTACTGTATTCTTTTGTACATATTCTATACATTCTTGTTCACTTGAATAAAAAAAGTCAAAAACATTACTTGTGTTTTCATGAATTTTTTATTGAACATCAATAAACGCCAGAACAACAACGTCATAACAAAAACAATAAGAACACCGCGCAGTGCATTGAATCAATCAAGACAACCAGGGAAATGGGGCATGCACATTAACACGAGAGGCAGTCCAGTCGTATACGAGTACATTACGGTCTTCGGCTTGAGAATAATCATCAAACATTTGTATGATCGTTTGCATAGACTGTCCTCTACTCCGGTGAGTGAGATGAAACACACAGTACTGTCCGCATACACTACTCAAGGGTCCTTGTAACCTTTTAGTATTCCAACGCCACACTGTAGTAGATACGTCCATGAACTTCACCAAATCGGGATGCAGGGGTGCATGTCCGTAGGAATCAAAGTATTCGCCTTGGCCCACGGCGTCCACGTACACAGCCACCCAATGTTCACCGGGTCGAGTACGAGGATCTGTATTCAGGATGTAAGCTGCTGGGGTCGAAAGGGTATCTCGCTGGAGTAAGGCCATCAGCTGATCTGTATCCATGACTCTATCTGGCGTAGTCACACAACATGTTTCTTTGCTGATCCACGGTGATGACATTATCAAACTCGGCGTGGCAAACCACGTTAATGGTATGGAGTAGAGGGACGGAGAAACGCAGTTCCAACCGTAAGTTTCCTTTCTTGAGCAAGGCCAGTTGATGATCGTGATCCAAGGTTGGAGTGAGGTCGAAGGCGAACAAAGTGTACCCACGGCTAAAGTCTCGTCGAGTGATGGTATTTCCTGCGTCCTGATTGTTTTGTCCTGTGGCTGTAAACAGGTTCAGGTAGCTCCGCACATAGTGATGGTTACCAAAATCCGGTTGTAACGGACAGGCTGGAATTTGATGGCCGGCCACGTGCAGTGCCAACAAGTTGAGGTTGAAATGTTGAAAGTGGAACGGATTCTCACCCCATTGTCCATTGAAACTGGTGTTGGTCACACACACCAGGGTAAGACGTTTAGGGAGATCACCTAGAAATAAATTTTCATGATTGGCTATCATCGTACCTGCCGGCAGAGAGAACACCTTGGTCTGTACGCGTCGGATGGGGTACAGGGCTGGGTTTTTCGATAGGGCTTCCATGTGACTCACTAACACGCCCTGTTGCAAATCCACCGTACGGACAAACAGGGCTGCATCTTCTATGATGATCTTGTAATTGGGGGCATCTCCATCGGACATCAAGGCGAAACTTGATCAACTTGATCTTGATAGATACACCGTTCATCATATAGCGGTCTTGCAGGAACAGATCGGCGTGCAGTCGTCCCATCATATCGACGGACCGGCTACCGGCTGTAAACAGCCTGCGATGGCCGAACCCATTATTGGCAACGGTGGTGGCATCCATGGCTCCGGGTATACCCCCGTAGTACAGCGAGGCTTGCAAGTGTGTGTTTTTGGGCATCTTCTTAGTAGGACAACAGCGTCTCGATGTAGGCTCGGTACGGGTACGTATTGGTGGACGTACTGATGAGTTTATCGTTCAGACTGATATCCACCTGTTGGAACAAGGAGTGTAGCCAAAGATTCACCGGGCCTGCCACCGCATCGTTCCCGATGGGCGTCCCGTCTTTGTCCACTATTTTGGCTTTCACGTACAAGTACGTGTGAGCCAAATCAAGGTAGGCGGTATCTTTGTTTTCAATGGTAAATTCCAGCTGTCCCGTGCCCGTCAGGCTAGCCAGAGGCCGATGTTCTACCCAACGTCCTTCGGCGACACTGGTCTGTGTGGGTGGAATAGTCCACAAATCCAATTCACTGTTGGTAGACGGACACGACTCGGAGTGAATGAATGCCATTATGCGAAGATGTCTCTCTTACCCTTCTTCTTCCGGGGTGTGCGTCGTCGGTGTGTCGGTCGTCGAATGACTCTTCCCTGTGCCCGTGGTTGTCTTTTAAGGGCTTTGGCGATCAAGACGCTGCCTGCTTCTTGGGCCCGTCGTTTCAAGGCTTGTCGGGGTGCCGTTCCTTCCAAGACATCACCGGCCACTCGCACTTCACTGCGTACCGCTTGTTTACCTACCGCTTTCACTCCTCGTGTCACCAAGAGCAAGAACGTTTTGACGATGCTGCCCATTATGTTACCCAACCCGTGACCTCGTTGCATGCGTGCACCGCTAAAGATGGGCAAGCTACCTCCCGTTTGTTTCTTGTAGTAGTCGGCATAGCTGGCCGTATGGCACTGGTAAGGCAAGTACATTATACGAAGTGAGGAGAACGTGCTTGCCGGAAATGAAGTGTCAGCATCACTTTCCCTCGTTCGAATGCGACCGGGCGTCCCGTGTCATCTCTTATATCCGACGTGATCGTGTTGGTATCGGTTTGTCGTACGGGCAGGTAGAGTATGTGGTTGAAACTCTGGGTGACTTGATCGCCATACTTCTTTCTAATAGGCATCACCCGTAATAGAGGTGTGTTCACATCGCCCACAATATGGCTGTCCACCGCGTCCGAGTAGAAGTAGAGTCTGTACATACCCACTTTCATATTCATCACAACGTCGCCTGTGTCGGTGGTTGGACCCGCGTAGATGTCGTAAGGGAGACCTAACATTTGCTGTAGCCTAGGACTGAGTTCCACACCCACGTTGGGGCTGAGCAGGATACAGGCCTTGTTGTTGAGTGCGTTGTAATCGAAGATCACATGATTCTTGAAGGGATGGGATTTCACGGGTCTTGAACTATTCGGCACCACTCGTAGAGACTTATAATTCAACAATGTGGTCAGACCCTCTATGAACGCCTTGTGGGTATCGTATTGGCCTTCGGGTAGAATCAGTCGGTTTACTTTGCCTTCGTAGGTCACCTCGTACCACACGTCCTTTCCTCGCACGTTGTACCACGAGTAAGGGTATTGAATATCCACCAGTCCACATTCTCGCCGTCCAGGTAAATGCAACGGTTGCGGTAATTGGGTCACAAACTTGGCCAATGTGTTATCAGGAAACACATCGAGCGAACTGTTACTGGGCAACGTGAGGTAAAACATGACGACTGAGCTTTCTTGCTTCTGCACCTGGCGTTAATAGGGCTCCCATGCCTTGGGCGACTGACCGCGTCGTCGTGATCGTGGCGGTGACTTGCTACGTAGTTTCAGGGGCGGGGTGATAAAAGGGGTGACGAAGTAGGTGCTCGTCGTTGTGGTGTTTTGGGGGGTGACTCCGGTTCCCAAGAAGGTGGTGGTGGTGGTGGTGGTGGTGGTTTACTTGGCGATTGCAGGGTCTGCTACATAAAGACCCAACGGTTAGGATTCCCCACCAATTCTTGAGGGGTGTGTGTGTCTTTCAACCCCTGAGCAAAGGCTTCCCGGCCCGGTGGATTAGAGTGTTTGCGAGAGCGCACCGTATCGTTGATCAAATCGGTGATATGAGACCCCGGCACCACTCGGTTTCGAATAAGCAGTTCCCCGTGATCGCTCCAACCCATATCGGGATTCTGTTTCACCCGGTCCAACAATAAACGAGCCTTGGTCTTCAATGCCTTAGGGACACCAGCCAAGACTTCATCTTCCAGCTGAGGTAATGATGGCGGTGTTGGTCCTGGCGCTGCTGGTGGTGATGCTGGTGGTGTACTACCCCTATATTGATCCATAAGCGTCTTGTACCGGTTCAGCGTCTGATGGTAGAGTTGAATTTTCTCGTGATCGGGTAGTCGAGGTTGGAGTATACTATTCATCTCTTCGTCCAGTAACTGGAGTTGGTGCACCGTGGCAGGCACGGGATAGGGCGATTGCAAACTCTGTAACAGCCCATGTTCCACCAGCATCATTTTTTTCGTATGTTCCATGACGTTAGCGTGCTCCACCCAAGATGGACCCTACTAACCAGTTCCAGTATGGTGGCGGATAAGGGTGCGAGGAGTGCCCCGAGAAATCCACCTCGCTGTAACACCTGTTTCTTTTTCGTTAAACTTCCCGTCTTCTTCACCAGCGTTCGGAGACCCGTCTTGTGCCGTTGCAATTTCCCTTTCTGCAGGGGGCTGAGAGGAACATTCCTTTTTAACACATTAAAAGCGACTTCACACAAACACCGTACCAATCCCGCGCCCGCGCCGCGCACCAGGGCCCGGCCCACCCCCGGTGGCGCGCTGCGTAATACGCGGAGCGCCGGCGCGTGCTTCCGTATGCGTGCAGACATGATGAGGAAGTGAATGCTAGAGGGTTGTGTCTTCTTCTTTTATTTGGGCGTGCACACCGTCTGGAACACTCCGGGAAAAATGTGGGTCCGCAATCGAAGTACCGAGGGTGGCTCTTGTTTCAAGTCGATGAGCAGATAACCGTGGGCCCCTTGGGTGGCATCTTCAAAGGCTTCCCGCACAAAGGCCGTGTGTTTAGGGTACATCTGTTTCGCCAGGTGCATAATTTGTGATGCGTCTCTGGGGTTTTTGAACAATACCACATACTGAGCATTCAAACTGATGTTCCTGTGCTCTTTGTTCTTACTCAAGAGATTCTGGACGATGTAGATGATGCTCAACCGACGATGATGGCTCCCTTTTGTAAAGAGACGCGTCACCCGATTGTCCGTTTCGGTCATCAGATCGTCTACCACTACCAACGTGTCCTCTGGGGTATCCTCTGGGGGTAATCCTTCCACCAAGGTGAGTCCCGGTATGCGTGCCAATTCCTCGTACGCAGGCTGCCAAGCTCCATATCACCAGAGGATGCGAGCCACGGGTGGTGAAATGAGGGCTGACCCGTGGTGGATGAGCCGTTGAACGACGTGTGTTTTTCCCGACCCGGTCGGTCCAGCGATGAGACACGTGAAGGGATGCTGGCACTGAGGATCCATAGGTTATTTGGTGATTTGCGCCAAGCGTTCAGAGGCCCACCACCGTTGTCGTGGATCCCACCGGGGATCGTAGTCGTGCGGGTATCGTTGCCGTGGTAAACGTGGTACTATACCCACTCTAGGTATTAGCGTGGTGGTGGTGGTGGGACTCCTATGTTGCCGTGGTGTTGCCCTGGTAGCTGTGATGGTGGAAGATGATGCTGGTGGGTCGCTTCTGAGGGTAGGACTAGGAAGGTACACGGGTGGTACCCTGGTAAAGTTCCGCAGAGTAGTAGTAGTAGGACTAGACCGCGTAGTGGGATGGGTTGTAGAACCTGGTGGTACCCTGGTAATGTTCTGCAGCGTAGTAGGAGAGATGGTAGTGGTGGTGGTGGTGGTGGTGGTGTTGGGTGATTGCACTTGACGTTGGGGGGCAGTTATTGGACGAGTGGATGGTAGGTTGAAACAGGATATCAGGTACGCCAAATCGTAGAAGACTTCTCCAAATAAGGTACCCAGAAGCATTAGTAGACACACGACGGTACCGACTTGTCCTTTTCGAGTGCGCAGCATTAAGGGCAGATGTGCACTATCCATGGTACAACCCTAGACTGAACGCTGTAGGCGATGTGAAGTAGAATTTATAGCCGTTTCATGTCACGGGCTGAGACCCAGGAATTAAACAAACTGGGCCAACCTTGCCATTTGACGAAATGATAGGAGATGCCACGGTGACGTTCCGTTTTCAAAAACTTTTCTACTGTGTAGTAGTCTTTCCGTGTTTTTACCACCGGTTGTAATTCTACCTCGCAAAACGTGCCTTGCAGTGTTTCTCCTTGTAGATCTTCCAGTTGATAGACGTGTGGGTTTCGAGGGTTATGGCGAACGATGACAGAGTGCTCGTCACTCCAGTTGGGCAGGTAACTTTTCTCAAATTGCCCTTTGACTTTACTGATCCGTACCACATCTCCGCGTTTGTAACGGGGTGACGTGAGTGGTTCTATCGAGTACAGCGTACGGCGCACTTGATGTTCGTTGCGTTCCGTCACATCGAGGGGAGCTCGCTGGATACTGCGATGATATACTCGATTGTACCCTTGGACCAGTTGAGGTAGCACATCGATGTATCGTCGGGTGTTTTTGGCGGTGAAATACTTGTACATTCGTCCTTTGAAGATCTGATGGGAATCGTTCCACCACAGAGGCTTTGGTCTCGTTGTACGTATGGAAGAAAAACACCTTCAGTTACTTAAGAAAGGCTTGAAAGTGGCGGTTGAGAAATTCTGTGCCTTCATCTGTTTGTAAATAGAGGGGTTTGCGACCCGTCTTGAAAGTCTGCTGGAACGCTCGTGCCAGATTCTCTCCTGTTTTGGTCCGGATGGGTAGCACCCACGCGTACTTGGATAAAATATCGATACAGGTCAACATGTACCGATGCCCATCGTTGTGGGCAGCAAATCGACCAAATCGGCCTGCCATTGTGCTTCTACGCCTCCTACGATGATTCGGTTACGGCGAAAATGTCGTCGGACTGCTCGATGTAAGCTATAAGTGTCTTGGGTTTTTAACCATTCTCGAACTTCAGTTCGACTGATGTCTTGGGAATGTGCAGCTCGAGCGAGCGCTGCCACAGCGCTATAAGCGGCTGGACTGGTTGGGTTGTAATTCAAATCTGTAAACACCTTGTTCACAGTCTTACTCCACGTGGATTCCTGCCGGCCGGCCTTGCGGGTACCCCACTGGCTTCCCTTTCGGGTCCCCCTCTGCGTGCCCCACCGGGTGCCTCTCTGGGTTGCGCTGTTGTGTGTTCGCTTCATGATAAGACACTGACACTCTAGTCTGTGTGCACCCTATAGATATAGTACTTCATCGACAATGGGGACTACTTTTTCCAAGGCCGTCCATAGATCAGGGTCCAGGGTAAAAGCAGACCAGAGTCGAGCAAAAAAGGCGCCGCGGAAAATGTAGACGTCGTCACACAGGTGAATGCTATCACCGTCGAGGTCACCCAACAACACCCGTTTCAAGGTAGTCCAGCCTTCCGGTTACAAAGAGACGCGCGCTTTGGGTTTACGCGTACACCAACACCTACGTCTGCTATCGATGAGGTCCACTCGTTTGGGGTAAAACGATAGGGGGACGGCAGGTGTAAGAGTGCAGGTAGCCACAGAGTTCGCGTCGGGTGCAGTGAGTCGTGAACGTCGGGGATAATAGCTTTCAGCGCCTGCCATAATGAAGGACGGAGTGTGATATGGGGACCACCACGCTGTTCTAACCGGGGAGAGAAAGAATCATCTCTTCCACTGAAATATTCAGAAGGCTGGCGGCAGGCTAAAACTAGTTTTTTAATCATTTTGTCGGTTTTAGACCCGTATGGTTATGGGTTTGGTTGTGTGAAAAACCCGGTAAATTTGAAATAAATCGGCTTACCTCCGTAAAAACACTTTAGGTGTGTTCCTCACATCCTTATAATGTCAACCAGAAAATTTGAGCAGGTTTATCGAAGGAAATTTTGTCATACCACTCTTGCAATAGGTAACACAGCACTATAGAGTATGGAGCCGAATGTGTGTACAGATATGCGTGTCAATGGCTGTGTTACCGTAGCAAGAGTGGTAGGACAAAAATTCACACTTTTCCGTCGATAAACCTGCTAAAATGTTCAGGGTGACATTATAATGATGTGAGGAACAAACCTAAAGTGTTTTTACGGAGATAAGCCGATTTATTTCAAATTTACCGGGTTTTCCACACAACCGCACCCATAACCATACGGGCCTAAAACCGACAAAATGATTAAAAAATAGTTTTAGCCTGCCGCCAGCCTTCTGAATTTTTCAGCGATACACTATAAGCTCCCAAAGTTCAAGTTCAAATCAGTTTTACACGTCAACTCGCATTTATTGCAAAATGAGACCGATTTGAAGATGGAAAAGAAACACAAAATTTCAGCGGGCCTGAGCAGGCACACTGGGTCAGTGTGAAGATTTCGGTGACGTCCGCGCCCTCATATGGCAGCACTATACAGTATGGAGCCGAGTGTGTGTACAGCTATGCGTGTCAATGGCTGTGTTACCGTAGCAAGAGTGGTAGGACAAAAATTCACACTTTTCCATCGATAAACCTGCTCAAATTTTCAGGGTGACATTATAAGGATGTAAGGAACACACCTAAAGTGTTTTTTCGGAGATAAGCCGATTTATCTCAAATTTACCGGGTTTTCCACACAACCACACCCATAACAATACGGGTCTAAAACCGTCAAATTGATTAAAAAAGTAGTTTTAGCCTGGCGCCAGCCTTCTGAATCTTTCAGCGATACACTATAAGCTCCCAAAGTTCCAAGTTTAAATAAGTTTTACACGTCAACTCGCATTTATTGCAAAATGAGACCGGCTTGAAGATGAAAAAGAAACACAAAATTTCAGCGGGTCTGAGCACACACACTGGCTCAGTGTGAAGATTTTGGTGACGTCCGCGCCCTCATACGGGCACTTTACGGTTATACTATAAAAAGCGCGCAGTGTCTCTTCTGCTATCCACTCATTTCAACGGCATCATGGCTTATCCTAGTAGACGGTCACTTTTCACCGCAATGAACACGGGACAACAAGATCCTAGAGAACGGATTCGCTCGAACGGAGAAAACAACGAACATGTTACAATCATTACGAGCTTGCAGAGTGTTGCTGAAGCTCAGATTGCTGAAGCTCTGAGGATGAGAGGCGCACAACACGATAGAGAAATAAGGGACGCTGTGCAGGAAGAGGATGATGATGAGGAAGCAGACGATGAAGATGTACACGGAGAGTTGGAGTGGTTAAACAGTAATAGACCCCCAGCAACTACAGCGGCGACTCAGGCGGCTACCACAACGACAGCTACCACAACGACCGCTACCGCAACAGGAATGACAACACCATCACCAGAGATCACCCGCCTGAACCAACAGATTGGCGAATTAGAAGACGAAAAGTCTAAATTACGCCTACAACTGGCTAAGGAACAGAAGAGATCCACCTGTACCGTGTGTCAAGACGATGAGACGATGTACGCCTTTTTTCCTTGCGGTCACCTGTGTCTATGTGGTGTATGCGTGCTAAGCTTAACATGGATAGCGGGCTCGTGCCAGTGCGCAGAGACAGAGGAGCTTCATTTGAAGATTCGTTGCCCTGTGTATCGGGGATGGGTATCAGGCATCAACAAAATATTCCGGCCGTAACAGTGTGATGACCAACCCGCTGTTCTTTCCAAAGGTCCTTTTTAGGGCCACCTAATTACACCCGAAATGGAGGTAACTTTCTAACTAAAAGCACAAAACACTAGCTCCCATACCAATACCCCTTTGCAAACTGTGAGCACTAACACACATTTGAATTTCTAATATTTTTATTAATACAGTAGAATGAACATAAGGTCTTCACCACAGTAGACTCTTGGTGTTGAATTTCTTTTAATACAATTACACGCTATCAAGGCGCTTAAATGCACATAGAATGAACATATAATGAACATAGAATGTAGGAATACGTTGATGTCTGAATGTTCAATATTTATGCAACAAGACTTGTGTGAAATGTTCAATATATATGCAACAAGACTTGTTTGAACTCGTCATTGTCTTTCTGCTCCTGGTGCACGTATATGAAGGTGGCAATCTGTTCACGTGGAATTATGGGTGAACAGGCAGCTTGCAATGCCGCGGCAATTTGCACCTCGTTAACGGCCTGTAGTCCCTCAGTCATCAGCGTGTCTGATGGTATACTATTGTCCATACACGTATGCGTGTTGAAGAGACCGTTCTTGTCCCCACAGCCTGCACATTGCTGGATACGCAAGTGTCGAATGCGGGGTCTGAGATGATCCAGGAATGTGTCGATGTACTTCTTATAAATATACTGAGTCACCTGGTCAGACAGGACTTCATGAATTTCTGCTGTGAGACTCTCCAGCTTCCGCCATGCAGGTATTTGCAGGGTGACGCCCTGAGGTAAAGGAATACGCTTTTCTCCCCTCAACGTCCATTTACGAATATGCACCAGCAGCATGTTGTTGAACATAGAACAGGTGAGGAAGATGTCGTCACCCACATAAAATTTCGCTTCGTCGCTCCCCTGGTGGTCAATGACCGCATCGACCGCGCAATAAATGGCCTGTACTCTTATCCAGGTGTCCAGCGTCAAGGCGATATGCTTAGGTGGTTTGTCATCCCAGGCCGGTGCGTTAGAATGCACTTCCTCTTCTTTGACACTCACAGTTAAATAGGGAAAGAGCTCCCAGGTGTTCGTCTGGGCCGCCTGGTAGGCATGCTGGATAATGTCATTGATTTCCTGCACAGACATAGGAAGTAGCTCCTCTTCCTTCGCTTGCTCAGGCACTTGCTGGGGCACTGGCTGAAGCACTTGCTGAGGTATTTCTAAAGGTGTTAGTCGGGGACGTTTGGTAGGTGGACCGGGTTTGGCAGGTAGACCGGACTCTTGGTGCGTACGTTTGGTAGCTGTACGCCCTCCGGCGATGTCCATGTCCATGACTAAGATATTATCTTCTGAATCCTGGGTTTGAAGTAGATCTGCTATTCCATCATTTCCCGTTTTCTTCAGCGCCTCCACGAAGGCTTGAAATGCCAAGGAGCCACGGCATGGTATGAGGTCGATAAGGGCTCTATTTCGTGCCATATAGGTCTTCTCCGCCATGATCTCTACCCCCATGTGTTTAGTGATTATGTTTTCCACCATGAGCAGATCACATATATCTTCCACATGCTGCATCTCATTAACGATATGGATACGGTGCTGCAGAAGCTTAGCTCGGTGGGATGACTCCATGACTGTTGGCTCAGGCTGGTCAGGTCAGTAGCTGCTATGGTGAGATAGACTGGTGAAGTTGCACTGGTGAGGCAGGCTCAGGCTGGTGAGGCTCAGGCAAGTAGCTATAGCTCCTGTCGTGAGAGTGGTTCAGGCTGGTCAGGTAGGCTGGTCAGGCAGGCTGGTCAGGTAGCTCCGATCGGCAGCCCAATGAATGCAGCAATCCCCTAAAAAAATTCACTTTTATACCTTTTTTCGTGACATTTGGGTTTTTTGGTGATCTCCGTGTGTCTTCGGTCACCTCCGTGTCTTTTCGGTCACCTCCGTAACTCTTCGGTCACCTCTGTGACCTCCGTGACATCTTCGGGCACCTCCGTGTCTCTTCGGGGATCTCCGTGACATCTTGGGTGACCTCCGTGTCTCTTCGGACACCTGCGTAACATCTTTCGGTCACCTTCGTAACATCGTCGGTGCCCTCCGTGTCTCTTCGGCCACCTCCATGACATCTTCGGACACCTCCGTGTCTCAAAGACACGAAAAATACGGACCTCACCGAAAAAACACGGACCTCACCGAAAACACACAGACCTGACCGAAGAGACACGGAGGTGAACGACATTGTGGAAAAAATCCCACAGAGAAGTCAGTACATCTCCTAACATATTTCCACGGACCTCATCGAAAAGACAAGGACCTGACCGAAGAGACACGGAGGTGAACGGCATTGTGGAAAAACCTCACAGACAGGTCAGTGCATGTTCCCACGGACCTCACCGAAAAGACACGGAGGCGAACGACATTGTGGAAAAAACCCAGACAGGTCAGTACATATCCTATCATGTTCACAGGTCACGCTCCATTCACCCATACCGGAAGTGATGTCATACGGGACTGATGGCGTCCCCTGGCGGAAAAAGGGGGACCAAGAGTTACCTCCCTGGAAAAGGGGGTAGTATATCCTTGCTACCTTCTACTATGGCCTGTCTCAAGTGTGCGTTCGAGCGACTGTGCTTTATCTACTACTCATGGGGGTCACAGATGACGTCACCGAGTCTTCTATGGGCACACGCCAAGGTTCACATGTACATCCAAAGGTCATATGTCCATCCATATGGCTAATGTCTAGGGGTACACATGTCTCAAGTGTGCACTCGAGTATAGGCTGTACAGGACGGCGATGCGCTGATTGGTGGAGAGAACAACGTAGGAGAGTTCTGGTGGGATGCAGTCTTACAAAAGTGGCGTGATATCGGAGTTTTCATCAGTTGCTGATCCGCAGCCGACATGTTCCCTTGTAAGACTTGCCTGAAGCCATTTACTCGTCTGGAAGATTTGCGACGCCAAGAGTACTCCATCCACAAACAACGGTGCACGGCAAACTTGTATAACCTGCTCGCGGTCATTTAATCGAGAGGATTATTACGGCGCCACGAGAGAGCACTTCACGAGGGCGCGACGGAACAATGCAACGAATGCGGTCAACTCTTCGAACGACCCAGTCAGTTAAGACATTGTCAACGTTTGATCCATGTCCCGTCACCGAGGACTGGGCAACAACTTCTCACTAAAGAGGCGCCCAGTAGGTCAGACCCAGTGAAGATGAGCCCGCAGAGACGAATGCCACTGGTGATGCAATCAAGAAGAGTCCACCTATATCCACCGTTCGGAAGGGCCTAGCTATGCAGCCGGTCTCTAGCGTTAGGTTTCCTAGTCATACGCCTGACAGCAACGAACATTTCCAGTGGATGTCAACATCGATCTCTTATCGGACGTCCATCCCGTGAATGACATCTATCGGCGCCATTGACCCATGATCCGCCACTGTTTCCACCGTCATCGCCCTATTCAAGATATCTACAATTTCCGACTGGCCGACCTCGTCCGTCTACGCAGCTACGCGGAAGCCATCTTCAGTGACCAACCCACGACCTTCAAATTAAATGTCGCTTTCGGGTACATCTTACGCCGGGATGGATCAACTGTGCTATTTCTATTCCAGTGCCATCAACCAAGTGTACGATCATCCCTTCACCATCACCAATCGTGCGTCACTGGAGACCATGCTGGGAAAAACTGGACACCGTGGATCCCTTGGAATGGGCGCAACGCCAACGCCCTAACACCCAATGGATGGTGGAGAGGGTCACCAATGTTACGTTCTCCGTGGCTAGACTAATCGGCCACCCCTCGGCTGAACGGATTCCCCAATGCACTGATGAATACCATAACATGCTGCAAAAACTCTTATATGTCTACATGCGGATCGTGGACTTGAGCTCTGTAAACACTTGTACCTACTATTACGGTGCGTTTAATAATGAAACATGGTGTTTGATATTTCGATTTGCTTTTTTCTGCGAACATAATAAACATATCCAGGGCGGCTCGCCCCGCCTGGGTATGAAGTAACATTGGGGATAATAAACTATATTAACATTGCCGAACTTGTTGTTATTCACGACAACCGCTATCCAAGATTGGTCCATCTCGACCCCATAAAGTCCCTTCCAATGCCCTTTTCCCACAAGTCTCTGTCTGAGTATGCGGGACGTAGCCTTACTTCCACGATACCCCGTCCATTCGGAGTCCACTCTACGAGTGCTTCACTATGACACATCCCACGACCCAATCTGACCTATAGTGGTCTCTCAATCACTCAAACACACTCCCACGCACGCCATAAATGACATCTTTCGTTACTACTGCCCAACTTCGCATGCGTAGCACGATACGACTACAATAAACACCATATCCTGGGGAATCGCCCGACTCGCCGCGTATTTGAAGTCTCGGGCCTACTTTCTGTTCGCGGAGGATTCTCCCCGCGACCGCAACACCGCGGAGGACATCACCGTGGAAGAGTACATGTTCCCAGGGATCATTTCCGGTTACGTGACCTGAAGTGCCGAAACTATAGTGAGCTTGACCGCTGTGACCTCCCCGTGGCCTTCTAAATATGTTTTTTTGTTTTCAGGTCAATACGACTCAATTCCCCTTTATATTACTACTCCAGAGCCAATTGTATCACGGTGGTGTGCCCAAGTAAACTAACACAAAGCAGGGACATTCTGCATAGCCCAGGTACTTAACTGAGTCATCTTTAATTCTGAAAATTTCAACTAGGAGCATCTCTACAACAACTGAGTCTGTTCGAAACATTTATGCTCATTCCGACAGACTGGGCGGTATAACAATAAGTAGCATAAAACAGTAAACATTCACATGTTGAATCTTCAACATAAACACGGAGAGTGAATGCTCATACCGACCATCTTGGTAAATGTTCCATCCATTTGAAGACCAACACGGTCAGTAATAATAAGAATATAGCCAACACGGGTGTGAAACTGAAGGATGTCCCACTAAAACTGTCAATTACATGTACCATATGTTAGTCCTTAGGAGAATATGTCTTAGGCCTACCCCATAAGCAAACCACGAAAACTGTCAATTACCATATGTTAGTCTTTAGGAGAATATGTCTTACCCCATCAGTAAACCAGGAAAACTGTCAATTATCATATGTTAGTCTTTAGGAGAATATGTCTTACCCCATCAGCAAACCACGAAAACTGTCAATTACCATATGTTAATCTCTAGGAAAATAAGTCTCACCCCATCAGCAAACCACGAAAACTGTCAATTACCATATGTTAATCTCTAGGAAAATAAGTCTCACCCCATCAGCAAACCACGAAAACTGTCAATTTTCATATGTAACTTAGTCTTTAGGATAATGTATCTTACCCCATCAGCAAGCCAGGAAAGCTGTCAATTACCATATGTTAGTCTTTCGGAGAATAAGTCTTACCAAATCAGAACACCAGGAATACTGTCAATAACCATATGTTAGTCTTTAGAAAATGTACCATCAGCAAGCCCATGGAGTTGATAATGTCCTTATAAATTTGTATATAGTAAATACCGGTACTGACCAGTTATCATTCAGTGATACATTACTACGAGGAATAGTTCACAACAGCTCGTTTCTCCTTCTTGAATATATAATATCTGGTTTGGGGCCATTCACACGGTACGTCAGGGGTGAACCATTGCTATAACCAGTATCGGATCATTCTATTCCTCATAGATGATGCATTACTATAAACAGTACCGGGTCATTAAATTTCCCACATGGAGTTCATAAACCATATTTACACTATCCACCATTTGCAAAAAAAAATTTCCATTCTCTTCTCGTCTTTGTATGTATAACAAGATACCAGCTATCCTCAGATCCCTAGTAACACATTAAACATATCGACTGTTTTATATGTATATATATATTTTTTTTTTGTCTCTCCTGTGCCTTCCCATACGTTGAACAGGATAGAACACAGCTGCATGAACATGTATCAGTAGATCAAACAGTAAACACGCGGTCGATGTATGTCCCATTTTGTTTTCTTGAGTTGGATATTCGGCGCGTGGCATTCGATTATTTCAAAGACATTACCTCACAAGGAACATTCATGTGGCTATATTCTGTTGAGGGCTTTCGAACCAAAATAGGCCGATTTCTTTTTTTTATCCAGTTTGGTTAAAAGGAAGTAAACGTAATCAATTCCAACACATTCTTATGTTCGTGGTAAGATTCTCCAACATTACATACATTGTACGTTGCGGTTTTGTCTTTGGGTAACATCATGTCCATCTTCGTGTGCATATCTAGGATGTACAGATTTATTTACGAAAAAAATGTGACCTTGGCGACCTTGTTTTCGGTACTGGATACAACAAAGCAAAGGAGGCCACGTTTCCAGTCCAGACAGCAGAAAGCGCTCAGTTTGAATTGATTGCAGAGTGGTTTGGCACCTCACACGCTAGGAGGAAAGTGGTTGTAAGCAAAATCAGTATGTACTTTCATCATGCCTGTGGCTAACACGATCACTGTTACTGGTACAACAGTATTAACACATTGAACATTCACATGGCTTTTCTCTTGGGTGTTTCCTCGTGTGTCTCGCGAGGTCACCGTTTTTGGTGCTTCTGTATTCACAAATTGAGTATCCGTAAAAAAGGGGGACAGCTTTTGGCAAATCTATAATCACGCATAGAACAACCCGGTCTCACTAAAATAAGACCTATCATGCCGCACCGCTCAGTAGATCTGAAGGAAAGCCTACGGGGTCATGTCCAATGATCTCCAAGTTATAAACAGCAAACCAATCAAGACAAAGTTCACAATTGTCTCGGTTTATTCACGGTCGGAGTCGATACCAACCGGCTGTCAACGAGAGTTCGGAAACTTGAATGTAGCCACACACCATAACAGTCAATTTACTAATGACGATAAAGTGGGGTCTTATCAGTGAGATTTTGATGCTAATAACAGCGACTGTGTTAATTATTTGAAACGACTAATGAGTTCGTTTCGCAGTTGATTGTGAACAAATAATTGACCAGTTTCTCTGGTTTTCACACAAATATATCAATCAGAGGATGTCATATAGGTCGGGTAGTTTAGCACTATTACAAAGAGACTAATTTGTGCACGTTATCACCGTTACTTGATGGAAACAGTTGATGGTAACTGGAAATGCTAGTCGGAAGTCGGAGAATTCTCGAGTCGGCTCTTCCTCTATTGACGACAATAATTTGATTGGTCGATTGCCAGAGGTGGCTGGATATGACCTCCATAGGCTTTCCTTCAGATCTACTGCTCGGAGCGGAATGAATGGGCGATATTTTAATCGGACTGAGAGCATCCATACCCTTTTCGCCAGTGTGTTCTCTCATATGTGAAGATAGCTCACTTTGTGTCTACTCTCAAAGTAAATGTTATCGGCACATCTATAATCAACCATGGACCATTCACACGGCGTGCTTCTCGTGTGTCCGACAAGGTCATTTTTTTGGTACATCTATAATCACACACCGTTCGTTCACACGGCGTTTCTCATGTGTGTCTTCTCATATGTGAAGATCACTTTTGTGACTATAGGTATACTCGCAAAATGAGTTTGTATACGACTTTTATCCAGTGTCCTGATTACTGTCCTGGTTACATTTACAATCATCAATTCAGGGTCCATTCCTCTTATCCCCAGTGTGTGTTCTCCTATGTTTCATAAAGTTTCCCATGGATAATTCATAAATAAGCCTTTTCTCCAATGTGTGTTATTATGTGTGCATCAACCCGGCTCCTTTTGGTACCTCTATGATCACACGTTAATAATCTATACAGCTTTCCTCCAGTATGTGTTTTCATGTGTTTAACAAGGTTACTGTTTCTGTTACTTCTATAATCTTACAACGAGCATCAATACCGCTTTTCTCCATTGTGTGTTCTCCGGTGTCTAATAAGGTCACTATTGTTGGGACATCTAAATCACACATGGAGCATTCATACGGCTTTTCTCCAGTGTGTGTTCTCGTGTGTCTAACAAGGTTACTGTTCCTGTTACATCTGTAATCACAAATTGAGCACCTATACAATTTTTCATCAGTGTGTGTTCTCGTGTGTCTAACAAGGTTATTGTTCCTGTTACGTCTATGATCACAAATTGATCGCCTATACGATTTTTCACCAGTGTGTGTTCTCAAGTGTCAAGAAAGGAGGGTCATGTCCCTACAACTATAACCAAACTGTGAGCGTAGAGATGGCTTTTCTTCAATGTGTGTTTTCATGTGTGCATCTAGCCGGTTCATTGCGGTACATCTATAATCACAGGTGGGCTATACATACGGCTTTCTCCAGTTTGTGTTCTCCGGTGTCTAGCAATGTTACTATTGAAGGAACATCTATAATCACACGTAGACCATTTGTGCGGCTTTTCTCCAGTGTGTGGTCTCGTGTGTTTAACAAGATGACTGTTTCTGCTATAATCACCCATGGGCCATTCATAAATAAGCCTGTTCTCCAATGTGTGTTCTTATGTATGCACCAAGCCGGCACCTTTTGGTACCTCTATGATCACACGGTAAGCATATATACAGCTTTTCTCCAGTGTGTGTTTTCATGTGTTTAACAACGTTACTATTTCCGTTACATATATAATATTAAAGTGAGCATTCATACCGCTTTTTTGCATTGTGAGTTCTCCGGTGTCTAGCAATGCCACTATTGTTGGAACATCTATAATCACACATAGGGCATTTATACGGCTTTTCTCCAGTGTGTGTTCTCATGTGTATAACAAGGTGACTGTTTCTGTTACATCTATAATCGCATACTGAACATGCATACGGCTTTTCTCCAGTGTGTGTTCTCATGTGTTTAACAATGTTACTGTTTGTCTTAGATCTATAATCGCATACTGAACATGCATACGGCTTTTCTCCAGTGTGTGTTTTCGTGTGTATAACAATGTTACTGTTTGTCTTAGATCTATAATCGCATACTGAACATGCATACGGCTTTTCTCCAGTGTGTGTTCTCATGTGTTTAACAATGTTACTGCTTGTGTTAGATCTATAATCGCATACTGAACAGGCATACGGCTTTTCTCCAGTGTGTGTTCTCATATGTTTAATAAAGTCACTGTTATTGGTACACCTATACTCACACACTGAGCATGCATACGGCTTTTCTCCAGTGTGTGTTCTTGTGTGTCTAACAAGGGCACTACTGTTCGAACATCTATAACCACACATGGAGCATGTATATGACTTTTCTCCAGTGTGTGTTTTCATGTGTTTATAAAGGCCACTGTTATTGGTACACCTATAGTCGCACACTGAACATCCATATGGCTTTTCTCCAGGGTGTGTTCTCGTGTGTATAACAAGGGCACTACTGTTCGAACATCTATAATCACACGTGAAGCATTTATATGGCTTTTCTCCAGTGTGTGTTCTCACATGTTTGACAAGGTCACTGTTCTTGGTACACCTATAGTCACAAACTGAACATCCATACGGCCTTTCTCCAGTATGTGTTCTCGTGTGTCTATCAAAGCCACTGTTGTTTGAACATCTAAAATCACACATTGAACATAGATATGGCTTTTCCCCATTCTTTGTTCTTAAATGTGTAAACCTGTCAGATGTTGTGCGTCCTTTCGTCTGTCCATCCTCTTCCCTTGCCACGTTTCCCATTGGGATTGTTTGTCGGCTATAAAGAGTCACGGGGTAGGGGTGATTGTTTATATCGTGCCTTGTTGACCGGTAATGTGTCTTGGTAAAACTAAGACATTCCTGAAAGATAATAAAACCCAGCTTGAATGATTGACTGGGAACATGGCCCATTCATAGATCCAGTAATAATCAAATATTATTGCATCATTGGAATCACATCTTAAGTATCATACACAATTATGATCCACCTTTCATGTAAGGTTCAAGAGACAAAAGAGAACAGCCTGTCGGGGTCTCTCATGCAGGAAACAAGCCTATGATTATGTATGTATGATTGTCTTTTTGAATTTGGTGCTAATACTGTTATATGGAATATGAAATAGGTCTTTGGGGCCATTCTATAATTAGGTGTGTGACATTCAGAAGCATATTTGGGAATGTTCTGTTGACCACACAGAAAAAATATAAACAGCAAGGATTAACTTTGTAATGTAATTGAAGCTATGAAGCTGGACTAAACTATCCTATGTCAAAAGCTGACATTAATGTAAAAACTTTTGCTTAGCATGGGTTTCAATGATCCGTCACGTGTGTGACTCACAAAAAAAGTAAATTTCCACATGAAGTGGTTTGTTGAAAAAATCTGTGATTGTATCAGGATTATGAAAAGTTATTTGGAACAGGTGGTTTGCCCAAGGTTTCTTCTTTACAGGTTTCCAACTGTCTTTGAAAATATCTTTGGTTTGTATAATGTGAGGGGAGGAATGTGTCGTCACGTGTGTGACCAAAATAAACGTCACGTGTGTGACCTCTGAACTACAGATAAAGATAGTAGATTTGATGAGGTGATGAGTGACTTAGAACCTATTACCATCATCAAAACAGCTTTTCTGACAATACCCAACATAACAAAACATTCTACCCTGGCCTGTACGCAGGGGCACCGTCCCCCCCCCCATACACACAGAAAACAAAAAACAGCAAAGAATGCCAAACGCACTTGACTGCATGACCACAAGAGAAGGAGAATTAAGTAATGCGAATGAAACTTTGTTTGGTATCGGTAAGATAGTCATACTGTATAACACTTGGGGACATCTGAAAAGTATGTACAACTCAAAATCAGAAGTTTTGACCCCACTCCGTTACGCCCCCCCCCCCCCCCCCCACTTCGAGCATGTATACATACTGTATGTATGCCCCCATACAGGATAAATCTCATCATGTGAAAGGCATATTGTTATATTTCATGATCATTCTTATAGGTTAAATCAATTCATTTAGTGTCGTATAACCCATGTGTCAAACATGTGCAATCATTAATAAATGTCAACAGTATATTGTTCTATTGGATGTATTCAATAATCATTCTGTATTATGATGATAAACGAATTCATCTTTGAAAATGTTGGGAGTATCTCCAACGAAAGATCGGCTCCACAGCAATGAAAAAATTATCCATAGAATAGCCTTGTGTTATACATGTACATGCCACCTATCAAAGAAAAAGAGAAACAAATGGATAAATTCTCACTGACCTAAATCTGAAAAGGCGAAGTGACCCCTTGAATTTATCACTACTGACGGTACTATTTCCTTCACCATGCTCGCTAAGAGTGTAAAATATTTTGTCAGAAGTTTGGAGCCATTTCCAGTGATTTCCAGCCTTAACCATTACGGATACTTCTATCTCCAACCCAACAAACCTTTGTCAACTCCCCAGGGAATTGTTCATCGTCATGTAAATATCACATGTAATCCCAGAAAAAAATAATACAATATTGCATTAATGCAATTTTTATTCCAGAACTCAGATTTTCACTTTTAGACTAATTTTTCAATTTCTAATGTCCCTATAATTTATGAAGCTTAAAGTTTCTACATGTACATGGCAGTGTGACTAACGCCACAGGACCTCGAAGTAGGGTTTGACGTGATTTAAGTGTGTACCTTGACCTAAGACTGACTATCATAGGAGGCATGAGACATGTTTTTTCAATTTCGAGGTTTCTAGATTACCTAATTAGGTCAGAAATTGGATCAGAAAGTAGGTCACATTGACCATGGCCCAATTAGGACAGGTCACACTGACATTGCCCTAATTAAGTGCATTTTGTTGCCAATTTCGAGGTTTATAGGTCACTTAAGTAGGTCAAATTTTCATCAAAAGTAGATCAGCTCAGAACTTGCTGGTAACAGTCCCCTAATGCATGTTCATGCCAAAAAATCAAGGTTCTAATGTCAATGCTTCTCCTTATTTTGCCGGAGAGAAGATTCGGATGGACTGACGGGACTCATTACCAGACAATTTGCAAATGAGACTCTATACTTCGTACATGTAGGACAATTCAGGAATAGCTAGATGTGCACATATTTATCAAAGTTTAAGAAAGACAAATCTTAAATCCAAGCAGTCTTGTGTTATGTGCTACACTCAGAAAAGCAGATGAGAAAATGACAGAAAAATTGGTGCGTATATGCCTTTAATGCACATACATGTACAGTGGAAAATTCTGATGTTTCGATCATGAAGACTGGCCTGTTCCATTCCAGGCAAAACTGAAACAATGCTGCAATCTAGCATGAGTCAGAGCACTGGTGCAGGTGCAAAGCCAGGTCAAGACTTGCCCAGTGAAGATGATACGACTTCAACATAGTGATGCAAATGAAAATTTTACAGCAGTAGCTCAGGCATGCCAGGAGAATTGCTGTCACACACGTGACGCTACTCTGTCACACACGTGACGTCACGTGTGTGACTGTTCTTTCTGGTTCTTTTACTTATTTGCATTGGAAGATTTCATAGGTTTTTTTTAACATGTACCTTCTCTCCAACATGGTAATTTATAAACTTGAATATTTTCAATTTCTCTGATAAACTAATGTTTCTACACAAAGTAACATGCATTTTCGTCACGTGTGTGACATGCAGATCAAGCAGTTGAAATGACAAAAATTGTTACCAATAAAGATCTAAGCAAAAATCAATGATGCATGACAGGCACCTAATACTGCATAAACAATACATTGTGATTATATTTTAGTTCTCCAGAATTAACTCTTGCTGTTCAGAGGGGCCTTCTCAAACTTACACTCAAATTTGACCCAAAATATCAAATACCGTAGGTCATAAACATTTGGCATGAAAATACCTTTGTTTGGTGCATATTTTGAAATCATTAGTTGTATTTTATCATCTGCTCTATCATTGATATAATGCAAGTTAAAAAGAGATTGGAATGTAAATTTCAAAATTTCTTGTTCTAGGCTCATAATTTATAGAATGGCCCTTTGGATTATGGACGCGGATATTCTCTAATGGACGACGGCTGAATTATGAATGACGGACCAGACGCTTGTAATATAGCAATGAATATCCGGGAGGTCTTTGGGTGATTCAAATGTCCCAACAATAGAACCTGTTATACATGATCGATGGATCGAATTATCGACTGATTGGCTGAACACCTGTCACATGGTGTCCCACTTCAGATCTTGAGAGTACTAGTAATACTACAATCTCACGGGAAATGTAATAAAGAAACAGCATTGTACCGCTTGTTATCATTATTTACATTTATATCAGATAACATCTGATAAGAAATTAGTAAGAAATCGTTGGCATGTCGATATTGGTAAATTGATTTGCTAAGCAAAAAAGTTCTATCATATTCAGAAATGAATTAAAACTGAACACGATAATTCATTCCATGTTATCACAAAAAATAGTCGATACTAATTCCACCTTCCTCTGTCATGCAACCATGTATAGCTGCACCGTAATTATAATCCCCTTGGTTGGAGTGATTGACTTGATATTTATGGACTGACGTATACTCACCGTCTTTGATATGCTGATGTCCTCGGTTAATATTTCCCCTAATTGCATTGCTGCGCAAGGAACAGGAACAGAGTCCTCCAACTGAATGCTAGGTAGTCCATTCTGGGTGATTACAGGTATAGCAAGAGTGCCCCAGTGTTCAACCGGTTCTTGCTTAACCTCTGACAGCATGCTTTGAGTCACTACAGACTCAGGCGTTGTATATTCTTGCTGATGTAGTTGTGGACCTGGCGCCATCTCCAGATTCGCAGAGCTTTGATTTACAGCGGTCAATGTTGACTTGCCTGAACTCACAGGCGGTGATTCGTGTTTGACAGTGAAAAATATTGTCTTGTCTGGATTCTCCGTCGAAGATTGGTGTTTTACAGTGGCCAATGTTGTATTGTCCCGACTCGCAGTTGATGTTTCGTGTTTCACAGTGGATAATATATGGTCAGTCCACTCCAGCTTTGTTTCCATCGTCATATGAACTTATGCTTCTGATAATTCGGACAAATCCATGTTATATATGATCGAATAGTTTAATATGTTTCAGTGTCTATTTCAGCTCAAGAATCACATCGAGATAATCAGAGATATTCTGAAATGAAAGAAGATAGAGATTGATCAGTATTCCGCGGTCACATGTTCAGTAATAGGTCAAGTCTCACATTCGTTGGTCAAGCGTAGTCAATTATCATGGACCGTTCCTGAAATACCACATTAGTCATTGGAATAAGATTCACAAGTTTAAAAAATTGTAAGCCAAGTTCATTGACATGCGATACGATTAGCTCGCATATTGTTAAACCAGAAAAAAACGAATGATATACAACCGAATTTCAGATCGCTGTGAGTTGTAGTTCGAGCTTCCTATAACTCTAGTCACACGACTGGTAATTTATGACAGATTGTCTGGCTGAGGGCAGAAACCGCCGATTTTGCTCGACCACGGGATTGCGCAATCCCATCCTAGTAAAAATAATATAAAAAAGTTCCCACAGTTCCTATTACCCTGGACACCGATCTGCCGAGCCAGCATAGCACCCAAGCCATTTTACCCGAAGCCAAGACGTTCTGCTGGCATGCCCTTTTCGAGGTTTCCTCTGTCCCTAACCAAGTTGACATGGCTTAGATCGTATGATGCCTCTCAGTGAACTTACATTTACACTCCGGGATCACGGGTCGTTCGGCTCTATCCGGCAATAAAACAACCCCTTTCCCACTCTCTGTCGACTGCTTTTATCGTGTTCGGCAAATAGTTCGATTGCCCTGAAGAGCTGATCCGTCTGCAATCAGTCTTCAAACTTCACGGCTCTGATACATCTGATATTGTGGAAAATTCGATTACAAACAATTTCGTTGTGGCACACAATTTTACAGAAACAATGGAAAAAATAATGCGCGCGTTAAACACAGCCTGGTCACCAAATATGGTACCTGTAAACGGTACTTCGAGTGAACACGGACTCGATGAATGTATGTCAAACGACTCAATAACTTTATTTTATGGTTTGTTTTCTTTTGACATTCCTTCCTTTTACACAGACACTGAAGAGTCGTAATTCACAGGTATAACGGGGTTGATTATGTCCATATTAATTTGTATATAGTAAATAGCCTACCGGTGCTGATCAATTATAATTCATTGATACATTATGATGAATAGTTTACAACAGCTCTTCTTTCCTTCTTGAGTATATAATGTCTGGTTTAAGGTCATTTACAGGAAGAAATACCTTACACGATACGTCAAGGGTGAACCATTGCTATAACCAGTATCGGATCATTCTATTTCGTATATTTGATGCATTATTATCAACAGTACCGAGCCATTCAATTTCCCACATAGAGTCGACGAAACCTATCTACACTATCCACCATTTGCAAAGATTGTTTTCCCGTTCTCTTCTCGTCTTCGTATGTAAAACAAGACCAGATCTATCCGCAGATCCATAGCAACACACTGAACATGCAGAGGCCACCGTTTTTCTTCAGTTTGTTCTGCAATATGGAGCTAGGTCATCTTCCCTAGTTCAAACACAATGTAGTGGTTCTGTCTCATTTCGTAACAATTCGTAGGACTGTTTTATATATATATATATGCTATATTTATTGTGTGTGTGTTGTTGTCTGTCTGTGCCTTCCCATACGTTGAATAAGCTAGAACACAGCTGCATGTACACAAATCAGTAGATTGATAATCAAACAGTTTCCATGTTCTGAGTATCCTGTTTATTATGTTTCGGAACCAGAATGCCATCTGTCATTTTGATGTCCGGAACATTTGGTTAACAAATTACAGTGTTAGAGGAAACCTCCAGGTGTGTATTCTATTTTCTCCCCTTGTACCACACACCGACTCCGTCGCTAAGCCGCCTTTTCAGCTCTCAACTCTCTGCTAGTAAGTTTGTCAAGATGGGATGCAAATTGTATTATAATTCTGATCAGGGGATTTAATGGACTGTATTACTACGGAAGCATAGATAGGACATGGGTGAAAATTATTTTTCCGTCCACGTAATTATCTCCGACCCGGAGAAACTTATCTCCGACCCAGAGATACATCTCCGACCCGGAGATAATTATCTCCGACCCGGAGATAATTATCTCCGACCCGGAGATACATCTCCGACCCGGAGATAATTATCTCCGACCCCGAGATACATCTCCGACCCGGAGATAATTATCTCCGACCCCGAGATACATCTCCGACCCGGAGATAATTATCTCCGACCCCGAGATACATCTCCGGCCCCGAGATAATTATCTCCGACCCGGAGATACATCTCCGACCCAGAGATACATCTCCGATCCGGAGATAATTATCTCCGATCCCGAGATACATCTCCGACCCGGAGATAATTATCTCCGACCCCGAGATACATCTCCGACCCGGAGATAATCGACCAATGAGAGTCGAGCTCACAAAGACGCCATCGAGCACTACCACATTGGTCTGCTCGGAATCGAAGTAATACGGTTCGTTACGGTGGCTTGTTAGGGCCATGCATTGATTTTGCAATTTTCTGCCTTTGACTAGTTTTCAAGATTTCACTTTCGCGTTTTCTGTACTTTCTTGCCATTGACATCGATTCATTTCCGAGATATAAAGTTGTTTTCTGGTTTTAACAATTTCTTCTATCCATTTTCATGCGACTGCAAAAATCGAACAACCATGTTAAAACACTAAAAATTAGCAAAAACATCGAAAAAGTATTTCAACCGCGGTGGAAAGGATTTCAACTTTCAACCGCGGTGGATGTATCTCCGGGTCGGAGATGTATCTCGGGGTCGGAGATAATTATCTCGGGGTCGGAGATAATTATCTCCGGGTCGGAGATGTATCTCGGGGTCGGGGATAATTATCTCCGGGCGGAGATGTATCTCGGGGTCGTAGATAATTATCTCCGGGTCGGAGATGTATCTCGGGGTCGGAGATAATTATCTCCGGGTCGGAGATGTATCTCGGGGTCGGAGATGTATCTCCGGGTCGGAGATAATTTCGTGGACGGAAAAATAATTCCCATGTCCTATCTATGCTTCCGTAGTATTACAATCACAGAGAGATATCATATTTGTACTGTAAATGTCATCGAGTCGTTGTGGACCAAAAATAATTAAAGTTCTCAAGTCGCCTCTGCCACCTAATGACATGTTCGTTACGTATACTTGGCGCATCAAGTTGCTGTTTGTCTGTCCCTCTGCCCGTCCATCACACCCAAGTGTCTGACATGATGTTCATGATACTTAGTGATCATGCTTCATAACACATAAATTTAAATATTATTTCTTGCCGTGTTGGTGAGGTTCACCGTTCCGTGATCAATTTCGTTGTAGCCTACATGTGCTACCATTTAACGCTCAAGACTGTAACCGGGGACTTGTAAACATATAGGCATGGTAAAATAATTTGTCACCGGACACCGTATCAATTCATACGCTCATTGGTCGAAGGCTTGAAATATTCATATCACGGCAAACGGGTTTGAAATAATTCACACACGGGTTTGAAATTGTTTGTAACCTGTTGCCCTTGACTATCGATCAAAACGAGGCTGCGGAAATTCTTCTGCTACAGATCGCCAAAATGTCAACAAATTCAGCTGAGCGAAGGGTTGTCGCACTTTTATCTCGACTGTGGGCTTTTTCAGTTTTCTTCCAATGACGATTGTCTTTCAATTAGAGAATATACGAGTGATATGAGAAAGAATCCATTACTTGATGACAAAATCGTTATCTAGGTTTGAGTCAGGGTCGATCGGGTGTTGTGACCTGCCTGTGGAATTTCAACCCTTCGCCGCGAATTTCACAGGCAGGTCACAACACCCGATCAACACTTCCTCAAACCTAGATAACTCATATTAAAGATGTGCACCTCATATTTTTTAATGAAGTATGATGATTTTTCTTCTTCAAATTTTGTATACAAATTACCAGCTAAACCCTGTGCGCCATGTTGTATAATCGAGGCAGCTATACTACATATATAGTTTCAGGTTTCTTATCGCTCCAATTTAGGACTTGATAATTCAACCACGTTATTCAAGAGTGACAACAAAATGTCACTGCATGTGATGCCCTTAAACTGTATACTCATTCAATCCCCACCGATTTTCTGTTACTTCAGATTCTGTTTTTCTTGGGATAGGATTTTATATTAATAGCTTAACGTGACCAATTTTGTTCTGTTTTGTAGGACCCATGACGCTATGGCGGTGTAGTATTGGCTGAAGGCGATCACTATTGATGCCGTAAAAACTGGTGGATAATCAGTGATGTAACATGTACAATGGTGAACAATCGGTTGTCATACAACATGGACAAAGGTGAGGGCAGTGGTAGCTAGTCGGTTGTCATGCAATGACAGCTGTGCTGGACAACCGATTATCATACAACATAGAACATTTTGAGAGCAGCGGTGGATGATCCGTTAATTGTCAAACAGTGTCGGCAGTGGTGAATAATCAGATGTCATACATTGTGGGCAGTGCTGGATAATCAGTTGTCATACCGTTACAAGCAGTGCTGAACAATCGGTTGTCAAACAACATGGACAATGGTGAGGGCAGTGCTGGCTAGTCGGCTGTCATGCAATGACAACCTTGCTGGAGAACCGATTATCATACAACATAGAAAATGTTGAGGGCAGCGGTGGATGTTCCGTTAATTGTCAAACAGTGTCGGCAGTGGTGAATAATCAGATGTCCTACATTGTGGGCAGTGCTGGATAATCAGTTGTCATACAGTTACAAACAGTGCTGAACAATCGGTTGTCATACAACATGGACAGTGGTGAGAGCAGTGCTGGATAATCAGTTATCATACAGTGACAAGCAGTGCTCAACGATCGGTTGTCATACAGCATGGGCAATGTTGATGTCAGTGGTGATAATCAGTTGTTATTCAGTGTGGGCCGAAGTGAATATTCAGTGGTCATACATTACAGTGATAACAATACTGGACAATCGGTTGAAATGTAGAAAATAGTCGAAGAATGATTGTCATAAAGTGTGGACAGGGGTGAACAACATAATTTTTGACCAAATCACTGTCTCATTTATGAATAAATCTTCTGTTTGTGGGGAGAGGGGTTTATATAGGCTTTGCCTGTTCCCCAATCCCCATTTCCATCAGGTGTACACTATGAAAATAAAATACTGTTTAAACTAATATAATTATCTGTCAACATATGGACATTATTATGTTAAATATTACAATGATTGACAATCACCTGTCACATAGTGTTAAAATTGAAGTCACGGACAATCAGTTTTGAACAAATTTGCAATGGAGTGTAATCCGTGGTCCAACTTCGTCATTTAGTGTGGTAACAGTGCATGTATGTCAGTGGAATACAGGTTACATTTGAAGTAGTTGGCTATTGTTAATGATACCGGTACGCGTACAATGAACGAATCTTGATAACCGTTTTATGTATCTTGTGTAAGCTTCATTGAACAATTTGCTGTTTAAAGCTGTCTTTCTTTGAATTACTTGAATCTAGATCCTACTTAATTACTGATACTACTGATGTATATTGGAACCAGATAAGAGAATCCAAATGCATCACCCTGTGCACAAGAGCAGTATTTCAGTAGGGGGGGGGGCTCATCCATCAATGTCGGGCCAATTCAGGATCACCTTTGGGCCGATGCAATTGTATTTTATACACGTTGTGGCGACGTTGATCCGATACTGATCCAACGTTGGAGTGACTCTTTAACCAAAGCCGTTGACATCATCAGGCAGCGGTGCAAAAGGTCGTTAAGCCGACGTCGGATGCCGACATTGACCAGATGAAATAAAACACATTGGGCCAACGTTTGGCCGCCATGCACAATGGTACAATGGTACTATTGTAGGAACATCTATAATCACACGTAGAGCATTTATACGGCTTTTCTCCAGTGTGTGTTCTCATGTGTATAACAAGATGACTGTTTCTGTTACATCTATAATCGCATACTGAACATCCATACGGCTTTTCTCCAGTGTGTGTTCCCATATGTTTCACAAGGTCATTGTTATTGGTACACCTATAATCACACACTGTGTGTTATTGTGTGTCTAAAAAGGCCACTAATGTTCGAACATCTATAATCAGACATGAAGCATTTATATGGCTTTTCTCCAGTGTGTGTTCTTGTGTGTCTAAAACGGCCACTACTGTTCGAACATCTATAATCACACATGAAGCATTTATATGGTTTTTCTCCAGTGTGTGTTTTCTGAAATGAAAGAAGATACAGACTGATCAGTATTCAGTGGCCCCATGTTCAGTAACAAGTCAAGTCTCACATTCTTTGGTCAAGCGGAGTCAATTACATGTATCATGGACCTTTCCTGAAATACCACATTAGTCATTGGAGTAAGATTCACAAGATTAAAACATTGTACGTCATGTTCATTGAAATACGATACGATTAGTAATGATTACAAAACATATTCGATACTCATTGCCTCTGCCAAGCAAACATGTCTAGCTGCACCGTATAACCTCATTTGTTGGTGTGACTTCCTTGACTTGATATTTATGGACTGCGGCGTGTCGTGTACTGACCGTCTTCGATATGCCGATATCCCGGGTTGATATTTTGCCGAATTTCATTGATGCGCAAGGAACAGAATCGTCCAACTGAATGCTTAATAGTTCGTTGAGATTGACCACCGGTATAGCAAGAGTGTCTTGAAACGTGTACCCCTAGGCATTAGCCATAGGGGTGGACATATGACCCTTACACGTACAAGTGAACCTTGGCGTGTACCCAGAGAAGACTAGGTGACGTCATCTGTGACCCCATGGGTAGTAGAGAAAGCACAGTCGCTCGGATGCGCACTTGAGCCAGGCCATATTAAAACAATCAAGGCTGTAACACACCCCCAATACAGAAAACTGCTTCTGTATTAAAGTGATCGTAAACTCTCACGTAAAGTTTTTATCAAATGAAAGACCATTGAGAACAGTGTGGGAAAATATTTATTGTACTTTTTTACGATTTTATTACACAGAGTAAACTGCAATTAAAGAATGGTATTCTATGGTGGTCTGTCGCAATGTTATCTACGTCCAGTGACGTCACACTGACTTAATAGGGGGCCTACATATATTTCAAACTTTGTATGCACTTTTCAATGCTTGATTCAAGCTTAAGGTATGTACATGGGTGTTCTCTGAGACCGCATTGCTGCTCTTTAGCATCAATCAAGCATGGTAAAATGGCATTGTAGTGCTTTTGTTTCGTCCTAAAGAGCAGCAATGCGGTCTAAGCGAACACCAATGTGATTAATATAAACAGCATTGGGTGTTTTAACATGGCCTGTCACAAGTGTGCGTTCGAGCGACTGTGCTTTATCTACTACTCATGAGGTCACATATGACGTCACCTAATCTTCTATGGGTACACGCCAAGGTTCACATGTACATCCAAGGGTCATATGTCCACCCCTATGGCTAATGTCTAGTGGTACACATGTCCCAAGTGTGCACTCGAGCATAGGCTGTACAGGACGGCGATGCGCTGATTGGTGGCGAGAACAACGTAGGAGAGTTTTGATGCGGTCCAGGCTTACAAAAGTGGCGGGATATCGGAGTTTAAATCAGTTGCTGATCCGCAGCCGGCATGTTCCCTTGTAAGACCTGCCTGAAACCATTTACTTGTCTGGAAGATTTGCGACGCCAAGAATACTCCATCCACAACGGTGCACAGGATACTTTTATAACCTGCTCGCGGTCATTTAATCGAGAGGATGTATTACGGCGCCACGAGAGAGCACTTCACCTCAGCTCTTCAAACGACCCAGTCAGTTAAGACAGTATCAACGTTTGATCCATGCCCCGTCACCGAGGACTAGGCGACAACTTCTCACTAAAGAGGCGCCCAGTAGGTCAGATCTAGTGAAGATGAGCCCGGAGAGACGAATGCCACCGTTGATGCAATCACGGAGAGCCCGCCTATACCCACCGTTCAGAAGGGCCTAGATATGCAGCCGGTCCCTAGCGTTAGAGTTCCGAGTCATACGCCTGATAGCAACGAACATTTTTTGGAAGATCCAGCGGATGTCAACATCGATCTCTTATCGGACGCCCATCCAGTGAGTGACATCTATCGGCGCCATTGGCCCATGATCCGGCAATGTTTTCACCACCATCGTCCTATTCAAGATATCTACAATTTCCGACTGGCCGACCTCGTCCAATATTAACATTGCTGAACTTGTTGTTATTAACGACAACTACTTTCTGTCCGCGGATGCTTCTGTCCGCGACCGCAACACCGCGGAGGACCACATCACCGCGGAGGAATAAATGCTCCAAGGGTTCATTTCTGGTCAAGTGATCGGAAGTGCCGAAACTATAGTGACCTTGACCTCCCCGTGACCTTCATATGCAAAATTTTGTAGGTCAATACGACCCAATCCCCCCTTATATTACTACTCCAGTGCCAATCGTATCACGATGGCGTAAGTAAACCAACACAAAGCAGGGACATTCTGCATAGCCCCGGTACTTAACTTAATCAATTTCAGAATACATGTAATTCGATCATCTTTAATTCTTAAAATTTCAGCTAGGATCATCGCTACAACAACTAAGTTGGTTCGGAACATTTTTATACTCATTCTGGCTGACTGGGCGGTATAACAATAAGTAACATAAAACAGTAACATTCACATGTTGAATCTCCAACATAAACACAGAGAGTGAGTGCTCATACCGACCATCTTTGTAAACGTTCCCTCCATTTGAAGACCAAAAACGATCAGTAATAATAAGAATATAGTCAAAACCGGTGTGAAAGGGGAGGATGTCCCACGAAAGCTGACAATTACCATATGTTAGTCTTTAGGACAATATGTCTTACCCGAGCAGCAAACCAGGAAAACTGTCAATTGCCATATGTCAGTCTTTAGGAGAATATGTCATACCCATAAGCAAACCACGAAAACTGTCAATTACCATATGTTAGTTTTTAGGAGAATGTCTTACCCCATAAGCAAACCACGAAAACTGTCAAATACCATATGTTAGTCTTTAGGAAAATATGTCTCACCCCATCAGCAAACCACGAACACTGTCAATTTTCATATGTTTGTCTTTAGGCTAATGTATCTTACCCCATCAGCAAACCTGGAAAACTGTCAATTACCATATGTTAGTCTCTAGGAGAATATGTCTCACTCAAGCAGCAAACCAGGAAAACTGTCAAATACCATATGTTAGTCTTTAGGAGAATATGTCTTACCCCATCAGCAAAGCAGGACAACTGTCAATTTTCATATGTTAGTCTTAAGGAGAAATGTCTCACCTCATCAGCAAACCAGGAAAACGGTCAATTACCATATGTTAGTCTTTAGAAGAATATATCTTACCCCATCAGCAAATCAGGAAAACTGTCAATTACAATGTTAGTCTTTAAGAGAATATGTCTCACCCAAGCAGCAAACCACGAAAACTGCCAATTACCATATGTTAGTCTTTAGGAGAATATGTCTCACCCAAGCAGCAAACCACGAAAACTGCCAATTACCATATGTTAGTTTTTAGGATAATGTGTCTCAGCAACCCCATGGGGTTGATAATGTCCATTATACAATTATTGCGTGTTATAGAGTGGGACATCATGATTTGTCAGCTCGAACGAGCGCGCAGCGAGAGTTGTACATCACTTACCGAGAGCTGACAAATCGTGATGTCCCACTCTATAACATGCAACAGTTGTTTGATTATACCGAATGTCATATTAGAATGAAATAGGACTTTATAATCATGTGAATGAGGATGGTACGATGAAATAGGCATGTCGTGTTCAACACTGTGCGACCGTTGTTGATTTCAAAACGCCGTGTCAAGATCAACTGTTCGAGACGACCTCGGCTTGTTTGTCGACTCCATCGCATAACTTGGAAGAGTTATCAAACGTATCTTTTCAAAAGATGTCAAATTTATTTCAGTCAATTACCAAATCACATTCACCAATTTCTATCACCAATGGGCACATCAATACACATCAGGCCGACACATCTTCGTTTCGGGGAGTATGTTGGCGCGCGCACTGTGGAAGACAACTCTTGGTCCAACAGATGTCGCCGTGGAATAAATGTCATGTCCAACGCTCTGCCGTGGTACATGACATTTATTCAACGACAAGGAAAGATATGACTGCATCATCACTGAACATCACGATTTGTAGAATGACACGTGACAGGCTGTCAACCAATGAAAACATTACGAATTTACATGAGGTATAGTAATTAAATTTGTATATAGTAAATACCGGTACTGATCAGTTATCATTCATCGGTACATCACCACGAGGACTAGTTTACAACAGCTCGTCTCTCCTTCTTGAGTATCATTACGAACACTTTCCCTGTGATACTTTGAGTCCAATCGCCCGACCTATGTACAGTACAGGCGGGTGTTTCAAATGCATGTTAAAGTTGTATCTCATGGGGGGTGTTTGCCAGGGAGCTATTAAAAAGCTATTAAATTGTCATCATTTGTCAAGCCTCAAGACGTTTATGTCTTCCAGATGGTTGAAATGCTTAATGCATGGAGATTCATCCGCATAGACCTTATCACTCAGTCAAGCCTGAGCCAGCTTCCCCTCTATATTCATTCAGCCAGGACAGGGTTAATTACTTACAGATTGCCTGACTGAGGTTTGAGAAACATTTATGAATGAAAGGCCATCTGCTGCATAAAAAGAATGACAGACCACTTGACCAGAAGGACTGTCAAAACCCTTGGAATAAACTTTTTAATAACAGAAATGAACTGACAGTTGATAGTGTGAAATAAATGGTAACATTGAATCTCATCATTGAATCAATATATGTTCAGATACATGTACTAATTAATCTAGCATGGATACAACTTGGGTTGTTCGATTGTAATTCTTCTCATGGGAATGAGGTTATTTCTCATTATTCTGACAAAAACCAATAAGAATACTTTATAATTATTTCATCGATAACAACACAATGCATTTCCTAATCAATTTCACTATGGTACTACATAAGCAATAGCCACCTGTAAGTTCAGTCTTTGTTAGAGAATTTAGCTAGTTGTCTAGATGATTACACTGCAGTTCAACATGCATATTCTAAATAAAACACAATGACTATAGTTTCAGATATATATATATAGTGTGTATTTGGGGGAATTGTTCTGATTGACAATTCAAGACAAAATCTTATTTCATGAATGATACAACGAAATTACCAACAATTCATATAATGTGGTGAGAATGCAAGAGGGGACACTAGGCTTTGACAGTTCACCATAGTAACTGAGTAAATGAATATTCTCTATACAGCCAGGTTAGTAGTAGTGTAAGCGTAAATAGACGCTAATTGACCTCAGAAATTTGCATATTTTGTGGAGGACACGTGGAGGTCACACAGCCAATCAGAAGCGAGTATTTTGACCTCTGACCAAAAAGCTACCTCCAGCACAGGAGAGTTCCAAATTTGCATATCACGTGACCCAGGTCAAAGATGTATTCATCCGCGGCGATGCGGTCATGTCTGGCGGTGATTCGGTCGCGGGAAAAACCTTCCGCGGAGAAAAAGTAGTCCCTAGATAAAATGGTCCGATGGGGTCGAGTGAGGTATCAAAGTGAAGCTTAGGTGAGGGGGCATCTAATGGGCTGGGTGTGGGATTGAAATATCGGCATTGTGCGCATGCGCGGTGGCCGAAGGGTATGGAAATAGCCGTTTTGGAGCTAGGGGAGCCCCTAATGATCGAATGGGGTCGAGTGAGGTATCAAAGTGAAGCCTAGGTGAAGGGGTATTTGCTGGCTGGGTGGGTGCATGTAAAATTTTTCCTGAAAAAAAAAATACGGAACACGGACTTTATCGAAAAACCTGGGAAAATGCCCATATGGGGTATGAGGGGTATATAGGTCGCCGGGCTTAACGGGGCTTGTCTATCAATAGAGTTATCTCCCCCTAGTTCCAGGGTGGGTGTATGTAAAAATTTTCCTGAAAAAATACGGAATACGGACTTTATCCTAAATTACGGGAAAATGCCTATATGGGGTATGGGAGGTATAGGACCATCCTGGGAAACGTACTTCTATACATTTGCGGTAGGGTTGTGGGGTCTCGTTTTACTCGTCTCGTCATTTAGAACATGATAAGAAGTGTCCCCGTGCGAATCGGTGAAATTTTTGAAAAAAGTCACCGAACCTCATATAGTCCCATACTGGGGTATAGGATCAATGTTTGTCCCCCTGGGAAACGTACTTCTATACATTTGCGGTAGGGTTGTGGGGTCTCGTTTTACTCGTCTCGTCATTTAGAACATGATAGGAAGTGTCCCCGTGCGAATCGGTGAAATTTTTGAAAAAGTACGATATAGCCTCATATAGACATATATATATGTATAAATATATAGTCCCATACGGGGGGTATAGGTTCAATATGTGGTTAGCCGTGTTGGAGCTAGGGGAGCCACTAAGGGTCCGATGGGATCGAGTGAGGTATCAAAGTGAAGCATTCGTGAAGGGGCATCTGACTGGACTAGTGGGGTTGACATAGCGGCATTCTGCGCATGCGCGGTGGCCCAAGGGTATGAAAATAGACGTTTTGGCATCTAGGGGAGCCACTATTGGTCCAGTGGGGTCGAGTGAGGTATCAAAGTGAAGCATTCGGGAAGGGGCATCTAATGGGCTGGGTGTGGGTTGAAATAGTGGCATTCTGCGCATGCGCGGTGGACCAAGGGTATGGAAATAGACGTTTTGGCATCTAGGGGAGCCACTATTGGTCCGGTGGGGTCATATGAGGTATCCATGTGAAGCATTCGTGAAGGGGCATCTGATGGGTTGGGTGTGCGAAGCTCTCGTCCAATCAGAAGCGAGTATTTCAAATCCGTCCCAGAGCTCTCGTCCAATCAGAAGCGAGTATTTTGACCCGGTGCATTATGGGACATATCCAAGATGGCGGCACGTATGTTCAAGATGGCGGCACATCCGGTGTCGAAAACTGGCCCTTTTGTCGGGATGTGGTCCCCTAGTGTCGAAAACTGGACCCTGTATGGATCCCGCTAGACGTTTTGGAGCTAGGGGAGCCCCTAATGGGCCAATGGGGTCGAGTGAGGTATCAAAGTGAAGCATTCGTGAAGGGGCATCTGATGGGCTGGGTGTGGGGTTGAACTATCGGGATTCTGCGCATGCGCAGTCTGGCCGTAGTATAGAAATAGACGTTTTGGGGTGTAGGTGGGCCCCTAGTGGGTCGATGGGATCGAGTGAGGTATCCATGTGAAGCCTAGGTGAGGGAGTTACACTAGGGTGTCGTTTCCATTCTGTTGCGCAGGTCACGTGGTGGGGTTGTGACGTCACTTCCGGGTTTTTCACTAAAACTACCTCCAAACCCAGAAGAGTTCCAACGTTCAACCCTCCGGGGTATTTTATCGCCCCGCCCCGCCCCGCAGCGCGCGCGCGAGTTCTCCGGAAGTACGCGCGTCATCCCCGGCAGTGCCCGCGCGGACGCGGGTCAAAAGCTCAAAGGGTCACCTCCAGGTCAAACGGTCCAATGTCCAATGAGACAATGTTGCGGCATCGCTATAGTCACAGCTTGAGCACAAAAAAAGGGATTGTAAATGAACCTGGGAAAGATGGGCAGGTCCATTTGGACCAATCAGCGGTCGAGAAAAAAGAGCCAATCAGCGGTCGAGAAAAAGAACCAATCAGCGGCCGAACAATCAGCCCATCGAATTGGGGTATTCACCGTGTGCTTTCGCTGACGTCCGCGCCTACATCAGGGTTCTTGTACATCCGGGTAATGTTTTCTGGACATGGATGGGTTAGCTTTGGCTCCATTCTAGGTCACTTATTGGCTAATACGGTGTTCAAAGCCACTTTCATGCATTATGCTCATAGAACTTATAGTCATAATCTATACGTGTTGGACGAGTCTCTTCACTCACCGTATACACGTACCTTAATGAAATGCCCGCTCCAAACCTAGACCAAAAACACGTACTTGGTCTGTAGGCTGATTTCATTGGCTCTCTATTTTTACTATAGTGCTCTTGCATTCTAACCTTGATGGGTTACCTAGAACTTATAGTCATAAACTTAATCTATACGTGTTGGACGAGTCTCTTCACTCACCGTATACACGTACCTCAATGAAATGCCCGCTCCAAACCTAGACCAAAAACACGTACTTGGTCTGTGGGCTGATTTCATTGGCTCTCTATTTTTTTACTATAGTGCTCTTGCATTCTAAACTTGATGGGTTACATTTTGGCCCCATCCTACACCACTGATTTCAGTTTGACTAAATCTCCACATTGGGCATTGATGCATTAGGAATAAAACACACAAGACAGGGTTTTTTGGTGAGATCTCATTTTTTTTTATTCAGTGAACAACAACAACGTGAGAACAACCACGTGAAAACTCAAGCCCAGAACAAGGGGCTTGTAATTAACTGAAGCCCAGAACAAGGGGCTTGTACATTGAAGCCCAGAACAAGGGGCTTGTAAACTTAAGCCCAGAACAAGGAGCTTGTCATTAACTTAAGCCCAGAACGGGGCTTGTACATTGAAATGATGGGCGGCCCAGTCATAGACGAGTACATCGCGGTCCTCGGCCTGGGAGTACTCGTCAAACATCTGTACGATGGTAGATAAGGGTCTTCCCCGGCATCGATGGTACAGGTAAACAAGCAATATTGTCCGCACACGCCACTGGTCAGGCTTTGCAACGTTTGACTGTTCCAACACCACGTCTCTGTGCCTTGATCCATGAAGTCTGTTAAATCGGGATGGAGGGTGGCAGGCCGTACGGGTCAAAGTATTCGCCCTGCTGTTCTGTCAAGTACACGGCCACCCAGTGTTCACCGGGTCGCTCCATCGGGTCCGTGTTGAGAACGTAAGCAGCAGGATACACACGGTCTAATGGGAACACATCTCAGACGAACACCCCTTGAAACATCATACGTGTCTCTGGGTCATTCTCCAGCACGTTGGTTATCTGCTCTGTATCCATGTTAGGTGGAGAAGTCACACAGCACGTTGCGCGCCTTGTCCACTTGAATGATGTTGTCAAACTCGGCGTAGCAGATCACATTGACAGTGCTCGGGAGGGCTCGTTGAAAGTGGATTTCCAACCGTAAATTGCCTTGCTTGGCCAGGCCCAGCTGATGGTCGTTCTCTAAGGTGGGGGTCAGATCGAAACAGAACAACGTGTATCCGTTCCCGTAGTCCTCCCGACTGATGAAATTCCCTTCGTCCTGGTTGATTTGACCGGTGGCTGTAAACAGGCTCTGATAGGTTCGAATGAAATTCGCGCGCCCAAAGTTCGGGGTTAAGGCCGTGGCTGGCACCTGTTGTCCATCCACATGCAGGGCCACAAAATTGATGCCGAAATGTTTAAAGTCAAACGGGTTCTCTGGGTAGGCTCCGCTGAAACTGGTATTTTCCACACAGGCCAGGATCAATCGCTTGGGTAGTTCCCCCAGGAACAGTTTTCTTTGTTGGAGCTCATATTTCCAGCAGACACAGAGAACACTTTGGTTTGCACACGTCGGATAGGGTACTGGGCTGGTTTTGTTTCCGCAGTAGACAAAGGGTATGAAAATAGACGTTTTGGGATCGAGGGGGGTCCCTAATGGGCCGATGGAGTTGTATGAGGTATCAATGTGAAGCCTATGTGAGGGGGCATCCGTCTGCACTAGTGTCTCGGTCGTTGTCCACATTCTGCGCATGCGCAGACAGGGAATTGTGGGAAAAGGGTATGGAAATAGACGTTTTGGGATCTAGGTGAGCCACTAATGAGCCGATGGAGTTGAGTGAGGTATCAATGTGAAGCCTATGTGAGGGGGCATTCGATTGGACTAGGGTCTCGGCCGTTGTCCACATTCTGCGCATGCGCAGACAAGGAATTCTGGGAAAAGGGTGTGGAAATAGACGTTTTAGGGTTTAGGTGAGCCCCTAATGATCCTATGGTGTCGTATGAGGTCTTATTTTGAAGCTGTCGTGATGGAGCATCCGCCTGGGCTAGTGTGTCGTTCGTTGTCAATAGTCTGCGCATGCGCAGTCTGGCCGTAGTATAGAAATAGACGTGTTGGGGTTTAGGTGGGCCGCTATTGGGCCGATTGGATCGAGTGAGGTATCAATGTAAAGCATACGTGAGGGAGTATCCAACGGGCTAAGAGTAATGACTTGTCGGAACTGACAATAATTCACCAAGGTAGGCTCCGCTGAAACTGGTATTTTTTACACAGGCCAGGATCAATCGTTTGGATAGTTCCCCAGGAACAGGTTTCTTTGTTGGCGCTCATATTTCCAGCAGGCACAGAGAACACTTTGGTTTGTATACGTCGGATAGGGTACTGGGCTGGTTTTGTTTCCAAGGCTTTCATGTGTCCCAATTGAACGGCTGGATTCGGTTTCACTTTTCGGACATACAGGACTGCGTCTTGGATGACAATCAGCTGCATGCCCCTCTACGTTAGTGGCCATCAAGGCGAAGGTCGGAGAGCGCCCGTATCAGTCGGATTTTGATGGGGATCTTGTTCAGGTACCGGTCTTGCATGAAGATGTCTCGTGCAGTCGACCCATGAGATCCACCGAGACGCCGTTCGCGATCAAAGCCTTCCGTTTGTTATATCCCACATTGTCGTTCTCTACGCCCATGTGCTGGGCTGTGTCCTGGTAGAATAAAGCGGCTGTCAGTTGAGATTTTTAGCCTCTCGCCCATGCGACAACAGCGTCTCGATGTAGGCTCGATAGGGGTACGTGTTGGTCGAGTCACTGATGAGTTTGTCGCTGAGTAAAATATCCATCTGTTGAAACATCGAGTGCAGCCAGAGATTCGTCGGGCCCACCGTTGCAGCTTGGATGATTCTGGAGCCATCCCCATTGACGACCTTGGCTTTCACATACAAGTATGTATGGGCTAAATCCACATAGGCCGTATCCGCATTACTGATGGTGAACTCGATGGGCCCTGTTTCGTTGATGCTGGAGAGCAGGAGATTCCTCCGCCCATAATCCTTGTTCGGCACTGGTCTGTGTGGGCGGGACAGTCCGCAAATCAAGTCTTCACTGTTGGTGGAGGGGCAGGACTTTCTGCGTGGATCAAGGACATGTTTAAGAAAAGATATCCTGGGTCTTCGATGTGCGTCGTCGCTGGGTCGGTCGTCTCGGTGGTGCAGGTCTTTATTCCCTACGGTGCGTTGTGCTTTGGCCACCAAGACGCCTCCCGCTTCTTTGGCCCGCCGTTTCAAGGCTTCTTTGGGTGCCGTACCCCCCAAGACATCACCGGCCACTTGCAGTCCACTGCGTACCGCTTGTTTGCCGATCGCTTTTACTCCACGCGTCACCAAGGGCAGGAACGTTTTGACGATGCTCCCGATTATGTTCCCCAGCCCATGTCCTCGTTGCATGCGTGCACCACTAAAGACAGGAAGGCCACCCCCGGCCTGTTGGGCATAATAGTCCATATAGCTGCGTGCATCACACTCGTAAGGGACCTTCATTATACAAAGTGGGGAGCACGTGCTTGTCGAAAATGAAGTGTCAGCACCACTTTTCCTCGTTCGAATGCCAACGGTCGTCTCGTGTCATCTCTTATATCCACCGTGATAGTGTTGATGTCGGTTTGTCGTACGGGTAGGTAGAGCATGTGAGTGAAACTGTGGGTAACTTGATCTCCATACGTCTTTTTAATGGGGACCACCCGTAACAGAGGTGTGTTGATATCGCCCACGATGTGGTTGTCGACCACGGCCGAGTAGACGTAGAGTCCGTACATACCCGACTTCATATCCATCGGGATCTGGCCTTGGTGGGCGGTGGGACCAGCGAACGTCTGTAGATCGAAACCCAGCATTTGCTGTAGGATAGGACTCAGTACGACACTCATGTTGGCGGTGAGGATGAGCTGGGCCTTGTCGTTGTGTGCGTTGTAATCGAAGTCCACGTGATTCTTGAAGGGATAGGCTTTGACGGGTCTTGAACTATTCCTGACCTCCCGTAGAGCCTTATAATGCAACAGTCTTGTGAGCCCACCCATGAACTCCTTGGGAGTATCGTATTGGCCTTCGGGGAGGGTGAGTCGGGTGTCTTTTCCTTCGTAGGTCACCTCGTATCACACTTCATTGGCTCGCACGTTGTACCACGAGTAAGGGTATTGGATATCCACGAGACTACATTCCCATCGTCCAGGTAAATGCAACGGTTGCGGTAACTGGGTGACGTACTTGGCCAAGGTGTTGTCAGGAAACACATCCAGCGAACTGTTACTGGGTAGGGTGAGGTAAAACATAGCGACTGAGCTGTCCTGCTGCTGCTGTTGGTTTTAATAGGTGTTCCAGGCCTTGGGCGGTTGTGTCCGGTGTCGTGTTCGTCGCGGTGACTTGCTACGTGTCACGGCTCTGGAGATGTGGGGTGTCTTGATCAAGGGTGGTTTTTTAAAGGCGTGAAAAGAAGGTGCCCGTTGTGGTGGTGTTTTGGGGGGTGACTCCGGTTCCCATTCGGCTTCCCAAGAAGGTAGTGGGCCACTCGGCGATTGCTGGGTCCGCTGCATAAAGGCCCAGCGGTGGGGGTTCCCCACCAATTCCTGTGGTACATGCATGTCTTTCAAGCCTTGGGCGAAGACCTCCCATCCCCGAGGATCCGTGTGCGACTTGCGTTGACGCATCAGGTCATTCACTAAATCCGTCATGTGGGTCCCGGGGACTACCTGATTCTGTACCAGGAGTTCGCCTTTATCATTCCAAGTCATGTTAGGATTGTGTTTCATCCGTTGTAATACCAGGCCAGCTTGTTTCTTGAACGATGCAGGTAAACTCTTCAGCACTTCGTCTTCGACCCACTGTGGGGCTGTGGGTGGTACCCCTGGTAATGGCAGCTGCTGGAGTGGTGCTGAGGTAGGCAGTGTGTCACGTGGTGGTGGTGGTGGTGCTGGGGTAGAGAGGGTTTTGTATTGGTCCATGAACGTCATGTACCGTTGAAGCGTCTCATTGTACCGTTGTACTTTCTCACTGTCGCTTAACCCCGGTCTCTGTAAGATCTGTTGCGTCTCTCCATCGAGGGTGTTTATGGTCTTCACCGTAGGTGGGACAGGGTAGGGTGATTGGAGGTTTTGCAGGAACCGTGGTTCGACGAGGACCATTTTTTTCGTGTGGTTCATTTTCGGCCGAAGAGTCCACCCAATACTGGACCCAACACGGAAGCGGCCAACGGTGCTAAGATGGCCCCGAGAAAGCCGCCTTTCTGTAACACCTTTTTCTTTTGTGTTTGAGGGACCCGCTTCTGGACTAGGGTTCGGAGACCTGTCTTATGGTTGGCCAACTTGGTCTTCAGAGCCGGAGTCAGTGGTACGTTGCCTTTTATCAGGTTGTACCCGATCTCGCACAGACAGCGTACACGGTCAGGGTCCGCACCGCGTACAATGGTTCGGACCAACTCGGGTGGGACCGTCTTCAATACACGGAGCGTCGGAGCGTGCTTCCGTACTCGCGCAGACATCATGTACAACTAATGCTAGAACCCACAACTCTGCTCTTTTCATCTACTTCAGAGAACAGAGACAAAGTCAACCATGCTGTGGTATTAATTCTTTCATCATCAAACACACACCCCAGCTGGGGGCGCCACTGTGGATGTTTTTACATTATTTTTGCATGTACACGTGGTGAGTCTCTCCGGGAAAGATGCCGGGCCGTAGTCGAAGGTGGTCGGGGGTGGTTTGCTTGAGGTCGAAGAGCATTTACCCGTGCTGAGGGGTTGTGGCATCTTTAAAGGCTTCCAACGCAAACGGTGTGCGGCCGGGATACATCTGTCTCGCCAGGTGCAGCAGTTGAGTGGTATCTCTCCGGTTTTTGAAGACCACCAGGTAGTGGCCATTTAAGCTGATGTTCCGATGTTCTTTGTTTTTACTGAACAGATTCTGCACAATGTAGATGATGCTGAGCCGTCGATGATGGCTGCCTTTGGTAAAGAGTTGGGTGACCCGCGCATCCGTCTCCGCCATGAGATCATCCAGAACCACCAAGGTGTCGGGTTCCAAATCGGCCAGGTTGGGTAGGCCTTCCACGAAGGTGATGTGGGGCATTGCTGCATACGCTGCCTGCCAGTCTCCGTAACACCACACGACTCGGGCAATGGGTGGGGTGATCATGCTGTCGGCGTGTTGAAGGAGCTTCCTGACGAAGTGCGTTTTGCCGGAGCCCGTCGGCCCTGCGATGACGCAAGTGAAGGGATGCTGCCACCGAGGGTCCATGGTTCGAGCTGTATGCGCTGTCGTGGTAACCCGCTCTTGTAAATTTGGTACGAGTGAACTGGAGTGGTGGTGGTGGGTACAACGTCGGTCGTCGTCTGTTCACTGTGAGTGATGATGGTGGTGGGTATAACGTCGGTCGTCGTTGTCTGTTCACTGTGAGGGATGAAATCCGGTGGGTTTTCAGACGTAGTGGGTGTACTTGGTGTAGGTGTGGAGCCTGGTGTGGAGCTCGATGGGGCTTGTACACGGGTGTGGTGGTGACTGGGCTCGATATGGGGTTGACTGGTGCTATCTGTAGACCGGTTTCACTGATGGCTGGTGTTCTCAGTTGGTTGAGTAACGTGCTGACATAGGCTACGTCGTAAAACACACCTCCGTACAACACACTCAGCAGGGTTAGCAGTATCACCACAAAGCCCACTTGCGCTTTGCGCGTTTTGGGAGACGCTGTGTTCAGAGGCAGCTGCTGTTTGTCCATAGCACTGTGGTCGGACGTGGAATGAAGGATGACGGCAGAGGTGTCTGGCTTTATAGTCGTTTCACCTGGTTGGCAGCGACCCAGGAATTGAAGGAACTGGGCCAGCCTTGCCATTTGACGAAATGAAACAGTTTGCCACGTCGACGTTCCGTTTTCAAAATCTGCTCCACCGTGTAGTAGTCTTGTTGTGTTTTTACGACAGGCTGTAATTCCGTCTCGTAAAACGTCCCTAGCAACGGTTCCCCTTGAAGATCTTTCAGTTCATAGACTCGCTGCTGTCGGGGTAGGCGCCGTTTAATCAGGAAGTGCTCATCGCTCCAGTTGGGCAAGTAACTTTTCTCAAATTGACCTTTGACTTTATTGATCCGTACAGGGTCCCCGACCTTGAACACCTCCTTCGGCGTTCGCTGCGATTGCCTGGGGTACAAGACACGCCGAACTTGGGCTTCATTGCGTTGGGTGACGGTAATGGGGGCTCTCTCTATACTCCGGTGATAGGCTCGATTGTAACCACTCACAAGTTTCGAGAGAACATCGATGTACCGCCTTGTATTCTTATAGGTGAAATATTTATGCATGCGGCCTTTGAATGTCCTGTTGAACCTTTCCACCACGGAAGCCTTGGTCTCGTTGTACGTATGGAAGAAAAACACCTTCTGGGCTTTCAGAAACTGTTGGAACGGTCTGCTGAGGAATTCCGTGCCTTCGTCGGTTTGCAAATACAAAGGTTTGCGCCCGGTCTTGAAGATGTCTTTGAACGCCGCTATGAGATTCGCCCCCGTTTTCGTCTGGATGGGTACCACCCACGCATACTTCGACAGGATATCGATGCACGTCAAGATATACCGATTCCCATCGTTGTGTTTGGCAAAGACGCTCATATCGACCAAATCCGCTTGCCATTGGGCATCTAGTCCTCCCACGATGACCCGGTTCCGTAGAAAATGGCGACGGGCAGCTCGATGTAAGGTATAGGTGTCTTGTTTTCTTAACCAATCTCGGACTTGAGCACGTTGTATCCCCTCGGGTTTGGCCGCTCGATAGAGAGCCGTCAATGCACTATAGGCCGCCGGACTGTCGGGACTGTAGTATAAGTTATCCAACACCTTCTCCCAGCTCTTCATGGTGACAAATGGTGATGGACCCTGGCTCTATCGTTTATTTATAACGGGTATATCTTGGGCCGGAGTTTCTTTCTGATTTTCTTCGTTGGCTTCCACAGTGTCCATGATAAATGACCAGTCCAACTCGTCTGATGACCGCTTGATAAGCACTTGATCCACATCTACCACGGCATCTTCCAATGCAGACCATAGATCAGGGTGAAGGGTAAAATGCACTGTACCCCCATCTAGCCGAGCTAATTGAGCAAAGAAAGGGCCGCGTCGGATGTACACATCGTGACACAAGTGGATGAGGTCGCCGCCCAGTTCACCAGACAACACGCGTTTGAATTTGGTCCAGCCCTCTCGGGACAGACGAATGTGGGCCGGGCACGGTTGTGTAGGGTCCGCATCACAGATGTCTCCCACCTCCTCCATGATATCGACCTTATCTGCATAAACGTGCAGGAAAACCTCGGGGGTCAAGCTGAGATACGCCAGTATTATATGCTCCGTCATGGTCAGTACGTGAATGGTAACAGATTTGACTGTCTCTCGTATTTATAGGGAGAACCCCGTGAGATCAAAGGATCAGCTGGTAATATCACTGGGCTGACTGAGTCTAGCCGGGTAATGAATGGCATCGTCGTCTGGTTCATGGCTAGACATTTGTTCATTGGGTTCTGCCGCCGCTTCTCTCAGGGCACGAGCCCACTCCAACTCGTCTGATGACCGCTCGTCCGGTGTAAACAGCTGGTCCACGATAGGCACCACTTTCTCGAAGACTGTCCACAGATCGGGGTCTAGGGTGAAGCCTCGCGTAGGGTCTTGGTAACGGCCCAGGCGTGGGAAGAAGGGTCCACGGTGTACGTAGATGGCATTGTCTATGTGGATGAGGTTTCCGTCGAGCTCACCGCTCAACACCCGTTTAAATTTGGTCCAGCCGTCACGGTGTAGCGTAACCGTATTCGATACGGTCTCAGCGCGCGACCAGCAAACATCTCCACAGTCTTCCACGAGGGTGACTTTATCTTCATATACGTGTAACCCCACCCGGGGTGTAAGGGGAAGGATGGCTCGTAGAACTGGTGACATGGTTGACCCAATGACGATCGTTGAATGACGCACACTGTGTCTGACCCTCGTATTTATAGTCAGGTCCCACTGTCAATGCCACAGCGCCAGGGTCAATAGGGCACAGACCATGACTAGGCCAACCAGCCGTCGCTGATTCCGGCGTGAGCGCTCGTGGTCCATAGCCCGAGCATCAAGGATGGCTGTCATAGTCCAGTAGTGGTAAGTGATGGCACACCTCTCCATCGAGTGCACTCTGTCGAGGACCGTTTCTGTGAACTCGTTCAGGATCTGGCGTCGCCCCTCGTTGTCGTCGCCATCTGAAAACATGGACCGAACCACTGCTCGGTAACCCGTGAGCGAGTTAACCACGGTCGCATGCTGTAAAATGCGAGTCGCATAGGGACGGGTGTCCGTCATGGCTCTGAAACCGTAGGAATGGAGGTGTAGGATCCAGAGACGTGTTTTATAGACCATGTCACACATGCGCGCCTAGACGTAGCTCTACGGGTGTAGTCCGTGATACGTACTATTCTGATGGGTTAGTCCAAAAAAGAGAGCAACAACAACAACAAAGATTACAGCGCCGGAAGATCCCCTGGAAAATCTTCCCCACGTCTCATGGTATAGCTCCGGTGAGGCAGGCTCAGGCTGGTGAGGCAGGCTCAGGCTGGTCAGGTCAAGCAGGCCAATGAATGCAGCATTGCCCTAAACATTCCCACTTTTATACACCTACATAGAAGTACCCGGATGTAGGCGCGGACGTAGGCGAAAGCATCCCAGTACCCGGATGTAGGCGCAGACGTGAGCGAAATTCTAGTCGCCGTCCATTGGTTCTTTTATCGATCGCTCATTGGCTCATTTTCTCTCATTGGCTTATTTTCTCGACCGCTGATTGGTCCAAATGGAACTGCCCATCCTTCCCAGGTTAATTTACAATCCCCTTTTTGGGTTCAAGCTCTGTATATCGATGCCGCAACATCGTTGCCGAACATTGCCGAAAGAGAGACCTTTGACCTTCTGACTTGGATGTGACCTTTTGACCCGACATTCATCCGCGCACTTCCGGATAACCCGGGGCGGGACGGGCCGGACCGGGCCGGGGAAAACCCGGATGTTGAACATCCGGTCCCTACGTCTAAGGGGAACATTGGAACTCTTGTGTGTTCGAAGGTAGTTTTAGTGAAACCCGGAAGTGACGTCTGTGCGCAGAGCCCACACCACCACCCAACCACAACCATGGACCCATAGTGGTGGGTCAAACACACCCCCACGCATCCCCCAACATGCCTGCTTTCTATACTACGACCAGACTGCGCATGCGCAGACTCTTGAACACGGACGAACCCTGAGTCCAGTCGGATGCTGCTTCACGAGAGCTTCAAAATAAGACCTCATACGACTCCATCGGACCCATAGTGACCCATGTCGGCGCCAAAATGTCTATTTCCATACACTTTCTCTACTGCGCATGCGCAGAATGACGTCAGTTTCACGTCACACCCAGCCCGTTGGATACTCCCTCACGTATGCTTTACATTGATACCTCACTCGATCCAATCGGCCCAATAGTGGCCCACCTAAACCCCAACACGTCTATTTCTATACTACGGCCAGACTGCGCATGGGCAGACTATTGACAACGAACGACACACTAGCCCAGCCGGATGCTCCCTCACGACAGCTTCAAAATAAGACCTCATACGACACCATAGGATCATTAGGGGCTCACCTAAACCCTAAAACGTCTATTTCCACACCCTTTTCCCAGAATTCCCTGTCTGCGCATGAGCAGAATGTTGACAACGGCCGAGACACTAGTCCAATCGGATGCCCCCTCACATATGCTTCACATTGATACCTCACTCAACTCCATCGGCTCATTAGTTACAAGCGTCTAGTCCGTCATTCATAATCCAGCCGTCGTCCATTAGAGAATATCCGTGTCCATAATCCAAAGACCTATCCCATTTTCCATATAACAGTATTAGCACCAAATTCAAAAACACAATCATAGTATACATAAACATAGGCTTGTTTCCTGCAAGAGAGAAGCGGTCAACAGTTTTCAATGATGCCGGCAAGACATCATGATGTTCCAAAAATATCAAATCCGTATCGCTGATCAGCATTCTTAATCCATAATATTCGCTGTAAAGTCGTCATCTAAAGAATGATGTATCTCAGTCACGCTTTGATTGTGACCGTTCATATGAGTACCATGAGGATCTTGAAGTACATGGGTTCATACGGCCCCTAGCCCGGGTTAAGCGGAATTAGACACAAGTTACGAAACGTAGCGCCATAGATCTTGCACGCTACGTTCGTATTTTGCTATCAGCATGCGATATGTATCGCCAAATTTGAGAAACTTTGAGTGTAGGCGCTTGGTGGAATAGCCCTGTTTTTTAAGTTTCTGCACCAATGTTTTGTGACGTTGATTAAAATCGTCACATTTAACACAGGATCTAGCAAATGCTACTAAGCGAGATATGTATACGCCATATGCAGGTCCCACTGGAATATTACTGTCCAGAAAGGGATAGTTTACGATGTCGAAATTGTAATCATCTCTTTTGTCATAAAGTCGACGAGAGAGAATGCCCGCTTCATTTTTATAGAGATAGAGATCTAAATAAGATGTGCCTGTAGGGCTATCTGTAGTTTCCTTCAAATCCAGTGAAGGTGGATATATATCCTTCACTGCCTCATTTATATAGCGATTATCCACAGCGAGAAGATCGTCTATATAGCGTTTGGTGAATGAGAAGGAACAGGCTTTGAATGGATCGGTTTTTGATAGCGCTTGCATATAGTCATATTCATAATAGAACAGATACAGGTCAGCCAACAGGGGTGCACAATTAGTACCCATTGGAATACCTATATGCTGCTGATATATTGTGTTGCCAAATTTCACATAGATATTTTTAATGAGAAATTCAAGCAACTCTATAAACAAAGAAACATCCTATGAATGATATCTCTTGTATGTAGTAGAGCTAAAGAATGCTTTATGGCTTCCGACATTAATATATCTACGATCAGTTTTCTTGAACACAGATACTATTAATGAACTTAGACGGTCAATAAGGTCCTGATGAGGGATTGTAGTATAGAGAGTCGAGAAATCCCATGTGGGTACATGTCTGTACGGTGTGTGACCTTTAGCATCAAGTTCTTCCGTAAGACATTTTGAGTTTTTCAATATCCACATACATTCAACGCCAGAGTTCTTAGAAATAATGGCGCAATACCTTTCCCAAAATGCTTTTACCTCCTGAAGGGCCCTCGTCAATAGGGTTGAAAGAAGCTTGGTGGTGCAGCTTCTAGAACCAGCTATGAATCTAGCTTTGTATGGTGATTTATGCATTTTGGGAGTCCAGTATAGTTTTGGTATGTCGTTATGATTGGTTGGAAGACAAATACCTCTTTCCCTGAGAAACTTTTTATGATTGTTAAATAAATCTTCCAGAGTAAATGCAGTTTGGGAGCAAGTAGACGTCTTTGATGAAGATATGTCTACACTCAGTTCTTTAACCAGCACCTGGTAATAGTAATATTTACATATGAATATTACATTATTCGGAGCTTTGTCTGCTGGGACTATGACGAATTTACTCTGGAGATTTGCTAGAACTTCTTGCGAATGGAGGTTTCTCAGTACTTGTTTTGCTTGGGGAAGAGTACTTCTGTCAATACGGCGGATTGTTTCAACGACCTTGCTCTTGGTGAGGTCCAGCCAATCAGCGAGTACTGTAGGTTCAACTTTTTCTCGCTTAGACCAATCAATAACGTACTGTTCCAATGCGGACAGGACTATCTTCTGGTCGGCTTTCAGATTTATTCTTCTTGGCTCTCTATATTTAGGTCCTTTCATCAGGAGTAATTTCAGATCCTTATCACTCACCACATCAAGGTCACCAGTCACAATATGTTTGCATGGTGTATAGATAAAGTTCGACGATTCACAATCACAACTATAGCCTCCTGACGTGTATAAGTTCCAGTCAAACTCCTGGACAGCATTGGAGTAATTGAATATTTTGGTGGCTATAGATTTAGTGTACTTATATGAAATGCAAGGAGGTTCTGTGAACTTAAAATAGTTTGGTACAGCGTTGCGTACCTCTGGATCATTCAGGATTCGAGGTAAATTAATGATGTCCAGTCCTTTATCTAAATAGTTGAGTTTTAAGAAAAGCCGATCTTGAGATGTTTCGATTATGTTCACTGGACGATACAACCGAAAATACGCTATATCGTGACATACTTTAATGATTTTTGATGGTATTATATTTCCTGAAGACGCAGATTGTTGTATATCTCTGGCTATTTGATCTAAAGCTCTCAGAGGTAACGCATACAGAACTGTACGTAAGCTATGTATACTATTGGGTGTGTTAGTTAAACCCACTAAGTAATTTAAAGTGATATGATCGTGGCTCACCTAGATCCCAAAACGTCTATTTCCATACCCTTTTCCCACAATTCCCTGTCTGCGCATGCGCAGAATGTGGACAACGACCGAGACACTAGTCCAGGCGGATGCCCCCTCACATAGGCTTCACATTGATACCTCATACAACTCCATCGGCCCATTAGGGACCCCCCTCGATCCCAAAACGTCTATTTTCATACCCTTTGTCTACTGCGCATGCGCAGAATTACGATATTCCAACCCCACACGCATTCCAGCGGATGCTCCTTCACGAATGCTTCACATTGATACCTTATACGACTTCATCGGACCATTAGGGGCTCCCCCAGATCCCAAAACGTCTATTCCATACCCTTGGTCTACCGCGCATGCGCCGAATGACCATATTCCAACCCCACACCCAGCCCATCGGATGCCCCCTCACATAGCTTCACATTGATACCTCATACGACCCAATCGGTACACTAGGGACCCCTCTCGCCCTCTTCGGGATCTCCGTGACATCTTCGGGCACCTCCGTGTCTCTTCGGTGATCTCCGTGACATCTTCGCAACATTGTAGCGAACGTGCAACACTGTTGCAATTCGGGGAGCCAGGTGTTCGGCACGTGACAACCCCCAGCTCAAGCAGACGACAGCGAAATTCTGGCGGGAAAACCCCACAGACAGCTCAGTACATGTCCTATCATGTTCAAAAATGACCATCCCCATACCCCATACAGGCCTGTATATTGTATAAAAAAGACACGGACCTGACCGAAAAGACACGGACGTACCTGAAGAGACACGGAGGTGAAACACGGAGGTGAACGACATTGTGGAAAAACCCCACAGACAGGTCAGTACATATCCTATCATGTTCCCAGGTCACGCTCCATTCACCCAGACCGGAAGTGACGTCATACCTACAAGAGCGCCCCCTGGCGGAAAAAAGGAACCAAGAGTTATCTCCCTGGAAAATGAGGCTCGAAAAGCACTTATAATACTACTCATGATGTTCCAAAAATATCAAATCGGTATCGCTGATCAATATTCTTAATCCATAATATTTTTTGTAAAGTCGTCATCTAAAGAATGATGTATCTCAGTCACGCTTTGATTGTGACTGTTCATAACCCCTAGCCCCGGGTTAAGCGGAATTAGACACAAGTTATAAAACGTAACGCCATAGATCTTGCACGCTACGCTCGTATTTTGCTATCAGCTTGCGATATGCATCGCCTAATTTGAGAAACATTGAGTGGAAGCGCTTGGTGTTGTATCCCTGTTTTATAAGTTTCTGCAACAATGTTTTGTGACGTTGATTAAAATCGTCACATTTAACACAGGATCTAGCAAATGCTAGTAGGCGTGATATGTATACGCCATATGCAGGTCCCACTGGAATATTACTGTCCAGAAAGGGATAGTTTACGATGTCGAAATTGTAATCATCTCTTTTGTCATACAGTCGAGGCCCGCTTCATTTTTATAGAGATATAGGTCTAAATATGATGTGCCTGTAGGGTTATCTGTAGTTTCCGTCAAATCCAGTGAAGGTGGATATATATCCTTCACTGCGTCATTTATATAGCGATTATCTGTAAGACATTCAGTGAGAAACCTTTTTTTTAAGCCACACCCCAGGATTATACGTTTCAAAATTTTAGAAGACGGGTTTGATAAACTGAGCGACGCAGTGACGTCAAGGCATATTCACTGAATGAAACGGATTCATCTGGAGGTTACTTTTCTAGTGGAATGCGAAAATATCACCATTAGTGGACTATCAAGTATTTTGGCCAGCATACCACGACATTTAACGCCAATAAGTGACGGTCGACGTGGAAATTTATCTTAATGTGGAACAGTCAGCATCCCCAATGTGCCCACAAACAGTCTTCAATTGCGAAAAATAATAGGTGTCACTTAATTCAGAGAAAATTCGCTTCTAATTCATGGGACATATGCGTTGGAACACCACAAGAGTGCCTGTGCAGGTAGACAATTTAACTCTCCAGAAATGTCCAATGTTACATCAAACACAACATTAAAAGGGTGATGGAAAACGATGTCACCGTACTGTCAAGAAGTCACATGACCCCACTAACAAAATGCATACTGAATGCATATTTCTAAAACATTATAAGAACAAAAAGTTATCCCAATGATGATTTGTATCTCAGTCACGATTTTGTTGTAGCTCTTCATGTGGACATATGATATGACCACACGGCCCGTAGCACCGGCTTGACCGGTATTAGATACAAATATTTCAGAGCGATGATGCAATAGCCCTCCAAGTCATCTGTTGGATAATTATGAACTATGTGACCGGCAGATAGTTAAACGGCCCAAACGAGGGAGTATTTATTGAATGCAAGTTCGTATTCAGAACGAATACCTGCGAGGTCCGACTCCCACCAAGCGTTTTATTCTGCACCATGTGTACAATTACAACACATATAAGGGAAGTGGGAAGAGGTGCCGACATACTGACAGAGTCACATGACTTCACAGTATAGTCTTCTGGTTAACCTATTCTAAAGCACATACCAAGAATCTAACGATTCGTGATATGTGTTGTATCTCAGGTACACTTTTATTGTACCTGTTCATGTGGCAATGCTGGAAATGGAAATGCTCTGACAACTCATATATTGGTAATTGGTGAGCTATGCCGCTGTGACAACTCGTACACTGGGGATTGGTGAGCTGTATCGTCGTCAGATGAAAATGACGGCATTTAACACAAAAGACCAGTCTGTAAGGCCCGATATCGACCCAGCATCAACTTCCCACAATGCCAACATATATCAAAGACCAAAAGGCCTGTACAGGGGGGCGGGCCTCGGGGACGAAACGTCCACCAGCAAAATCTCGCCATATACAGGTAAGTCACAAGTCACAATGACCCCAGAGACAAATAGGCTGACTGCATATTTCTAAAACACCACAAGAACAAGTTATTCTTGGGATGATTTGTATCCCAGCCACGCTTTGATTGATGCGTGAGTGATCAAAGTGTCACTGATATACAATTCGCAGTGGAAAACGTGTTTGAATTCATTTGAAAAGGAAGATACTTCATACATTCATACGGATTTCACGATTGTAACACAATGATGTATTTTAACATTATAATGTATTTCGGGCATCAATGACAACTGTTGACCACTTGTCTTTTTGCAGGAAACTAAATCGGGTTTACATACATATTTTTAGCTGATGCCTGCTTGGAATGTTGTGCTGATGATGTGTTAGAAGCGGTTTTTCAATTACGAACGTTGACATTTAAGCCGTACGACGTCGGGCATTACAGGTTAGTTTTTTTAGGTATTCTACTCTTGCATTTACCACGTTTACCCTCATGTTGAGGCGTTTACTCCATCAGGCGTCCTCAAAGCTCATCCATTAACACCAGATGAGTTCTTTGTTTGAGCTGATCTGTCATCACAGCCTCCGAGCTAGCGTATCTAATTCCGCTTAAACCGGTGCTTCATAGTATCCACATGAACATCTGCAATAAAAGCGCGGCTGAGATACCGAGTCTACGTCCGAGAATCCGCCGTATTCTCGAGTCTGATTGTGTGGTGCCGAGGAAAAATTTCCTGTAGAATCATATGGTTGCTTTTTAGTTGCCAGACGTCGTCAATTTTTTCCACCTCTTGCATATCGCTTCAATTCTTAATGGTTGACGATTGGGTACCGAATTTCGGATCTGACGCTTGGTATTGTGAGCGCAAGGGTGGGCTCAAAGTGGGAAGAGGGGAAGATTTTGAAGGCCTGAAGGCTAATACAGGAGAAATTCTTTCGTTCTTATGAAGGTGTAGACCCAAATCTGGGTAATCGGTAGTTTCCATCGACACCAGCGAAGATGGATATATATCCGTCACGACATTGCGTTTGTGGGATTTATCCTAAAGCGAGGTTATCATCTACATAACGTTCCATGAACAGAATGGATTCGCTGTTATCTGTGAACAATATATTTGCATACAGAGGATCAATCAATCAAATTTTGAATTTCCTGTCCTTTCCCATCATAATACATCCTAATAATTTTGCATACAGACGCATTTCTGAGGGAACAGATATAGGTCTGCCAATGTCGGTGCACAATTAGTACCACGATTGCAATTCGTGTATTCTATTGGCATCGTATTACAGAATTGGAAATAGATTACTGATGAGCCATTGGTGAAATTTTTACATGCTCAACCTTTCCGTATCCTCATAGTGATATCCCGGGTATACCTGTATACGGTGTATCCTGCATGATGTAAATCAACGGCACAATTAAACGCAACATTAAAAGGGTAGTGCAAAAAACGATTCCGGTGTACTGACAAGAGGTCGTATGACCCCACAGACAAATATACTGACTGCATATTTCTAAAACATCACAAGAAAAAGTGACCCCTGTGATGATTTATATCCCAGCCACGTTTTGAGTGTAGCTGTTCATGTGACCACAAGGCCCCTAGCACCGGCCTGAGCGGTATTGGATACAAATATTTCAGGGCCATGATGTAATAGGTCTATCAAGTCATCTGTTGAAAAATGATTAACTATGTGACCGCCAGATAGTAACAAAACACTAATGCGAAAACTGGTTCCGCAAAAACAATCGCCTCAAGTTTGGCGTCAGATGTCACTCAACTCACTCTTGTACGATATCCGATGCGAATCGGGTAGACAGCATGGTATAGTGCAGATGACTTCTGATCACATTCATACTTATTTTGCGAGTACCTGCAAGTTCAAGTTTAGCTGCCTCAGTTCATTTTATTTTTACTCTATTTGAGATCATCAACTATCCACAGTAACAGGATAACTTATTCCACTCCAAGCTTTACTCTTAGTCTGTATGCCTCTCAGTTCTCATGTTTGATAGTCATGTTCACCAATACGTTGACTATTCTACACAGCCAGGAAAATGGTGTTGAGCTCTCAACACCAATAGATGGTGTTGAAGTTAGACCTACATAATAAGTTCCGAACACCCTTTATCGGTGTTGAACAAAATTATTTTTTGGTGTTGAGCCAGTATTATCACTTATCAGTTGAAACCAAAATTTGGTGTAGAGCTATTTACAACACCCTTTGTTGGTGTTGACCAAACCATTATTTGATGTTGAACTGGACCCAACATCATTTTTGAGTGTTCGCATATGAATGTGTAAATACAGTCGAACGCTTTGCATGTCAGAGAAAGATCCAGCATTCTAGAATATATTCTGCTCCTCCTAATACATTATAACAGTATCATGGTAGGGTAGGCAATGCTTGGTGGCAACATAATTTGCCAGACGTTGAGTCAAAGGAACGCCATAAACCTGTGCATACTTGCAGCCTTTCTTTCACAAGCAAAGTAAATAGGAAAGAACATTGTCTGGCCATTTTTAACAAGACTAAAACATTACCTATAATTTATTTCAGATCTGTGATGAATAGAGCGCATGAACACATACCTGTTACTTGTATGGGGCATTCAAAGGAAGACGTATAATACCAACCATGTGTTTAGCTAAGTGCAGGTGATAACGAATCACAAGAGCGAACACAGGGTTGCAAATCAGTAATCATTCTCATTTCAAACATACAAACTAAGACGGCATCATATGTAAGAGACCATTATATCTGGCTCCGTAAGGTGTTCTAATGAACAACCACAATCAAAGCGTGACTGGGTTAGTCTTACGCAAACTTTCGAAAACAACTTTGAATTCGTTTGAATAAATGGTACCAATTAATGATACGGATTTGACAAAGTCGCTATATCTTCTTGAAACTAACTCGTAATTGATAACTTTTTTTCATTTTACTCCTCCTTAAAATTGCCACTGACAGTTTGATATTAAAAAAAATGTAGAACTGCTTTACGGCCTACACATTCCTAATGAATGTCGAACCAGTCGCCTTTCGAATGTTAGATTTGAAAATTCGCTCATATGTATGTTTAGGCACCTGGCTTCCAAGAAGCGCCAGTCTGTCGCAGATAATACACATCCATCTCAATTTATCAAACTTGAAAAATAGTCATTTTTATGTCATTGTGATTGCCTGGGCACTTTTATTAAAGGTTGATAAATAGCGATTGAATATTGAAGCTGTTAAAGTGTTTTTATGAAGAAAATAAAAGCAAAATCGTTCTTAATTACCCGTACAAAATTGCATTTGAAAAGGACGATTGGTTTTATAGCCTGGGTGTACTTCAATAGGACAGAGTCGGTATAGATGAAGAACACCTGCGGAGAGACGATTGACTTCACGGGGGAAGGAGTGAAAACTGAATCTCAAGTAGCTTTCTCAGCGTCTTCGGCTTTTGAGAAAGAATCAGTGTTACAAAGCTCGCCGAACTAAAGATGCATCAAACCTTCGCCTGTTCTCTCTAGAGGCACGCACCAGATAAAGGGAGTTAAAAGGTGTGAAATTCTATACATGGACTTTCTATGGGACCTCACCCAGTCACACCAGCCAAGTAATATTGTTACCTCCTAATATTGCATTTGGGATTTGAAATTATGTTACATAAACGGCATGAAAGGAGTTAAGCTTGGATTGTAATGCACTTTCACGAAGGATTCCCTGCAGCATGAGGATACAGAATAAAAGATTTGATATAAAAATATTAGGGCACTGTTTAATCCGTACCAGATTCTCTTGCGTGGGTCGAGGGTGCGATTTAATGCACCGGTAATATTTGTGTTATATCGGAACAGTTGACATTTTCTCCCATACCTGTAGAGTTAATTGTAAACTATCTGTACCGACCATTTTCTTTAATCCTCCCAAATCAGGTGCGTTATTCTGTACGAACCTATAATAAGCTGCTAAATTTGAATTGGTACACTGTGGGAAGATTTTTAATCGTGTGTCATACCTTGAAAGTGTTATCACATTTTAAAGACCTTGAGCATTGTCTGAAATATACTGGAGGAATGATTGAACGATCTTGACCAGACAGTCATTTCAACTTCTGTACCTGGTGGTTCCCAACCTAGGGTCGTCCATCTTATGATGACAAACCTCTCCGCTGGACTTCTTGTTCCATGGCTCATGTTGTATACGACCCCGTCTGCAACATACAACAGCATACATAGGATAATTTCCTCTAAATACACCTTTTAATAAAGAAAAGGAGAATTTATTGGCCGTTATGTGAATGAGCCGCTAATGTGTTCCAATGGGAGGTCTTTGAGTCCGTTCTGAAAGGCTATCCAGACGGACACAATACCCCAGTGACCGACTCCTGTAAGACCGGTCATTTGTCTCTGCCAAACATAACCGGGTAATTCACGGCTAAAAGGGTCTCTTCCTTATACCACAAAAGGTATTTATATTGTCGGATCTTTTCTTCGGCCGATTTTCAGAAGTGAGCATTGACTAGGCTCAGGCACATCTGTGTTATAGAAGAGAATCATTGTTCCGCACCACGGCCGACTCACCCCGATCACATGTTTGACGGAGTGTTATCTTCCATCTTGTGACGGACACTGATTAAACGTTACGTCGGAATTATACGGTACATCGGCGATAAATAATCAACAATAAGTATTCTCTTTTGCAGCCACCAATGACAATGGTTTTACTATTACATCAACTCTGAGTTAATTTTTAGAACATTAGCACTCTATAATGGAACGGAACGGTCCCAACTGTGCCTTTCAACGAAGACTACCAGTTCGAAAACAGATGGATCTAAACTGAACTTTATTAGGAAGATATTTTTTTGTCATTTAGAAAGTGATCGTACAACAGTATTTTCGTTATTTTGGGATTACACTATCTTAGTATAGCACAGATTCTAGTGCAGAAAATTGGTCGAATCCTAATCGCCAGCACTGTATGTCGACATTTAGTGCTGGCGATTAGTTGCCTTACTCTGGGAGTCGCTGGTTCGAATCCCGCTCGGGACTCGACCAATTCTCTGCACTAGACTGTGCTATACCAGGATAGTGTAATCCCAAAATAACGAAAATACTGTTGAACTTTATCAGCTTATGGCCTTATTAGCTTATTGTAACTGATAAATCCAATGGTTTTGCATGTTATGATCGTATCTGAGATTAAGTTTCTTGAAGATTTGAAATGAGCTGGCAAATTACATCGCCCAGTTTTCACTGGACTGAGCAAATGCTACTGAGCGAAATATGTACATTCTATAAGCATTGCGCAGGTTTTCTGGAAATACTGTCCATAAAGTTATCGTCCGTGAGGTAGATTCCTCCATTTCTATGGTACAATTCCTTATCAGGTTCTTCCTTCAGGTTCTACTATCGCCGATATATTAAGGTCATAAGCCATGCATAAACAGCTTTCTTCAGTTACTTATATGTTTAGTTACTACTACTTATGAAGGTTAACATCGTGGGATGTTTCTTTGTGATAGATTGGCTTGCATTTTTCATTATCAATATCTGTGCGAAATTTGAGAGAGAGAGAGAGAATTAAATTCAGCAATATTTTAGGTATATAGCGACGATGCGAAATTTGGTGGCACATATACCATCAATGTATAGGTATTTCATTGGGTACCCCTTTTGAAAGACCTAAATTTATTCTGATACGACTAAGCAGATATTACGAAAAGATGATCATATCAAAGCCCGATCCTTCTCATTCACCAAACCCCAGACGATCTTGTTGCTCAACGTGAGGGTTTTATAGGATTGGAAACTTTGACTTTTAATATTTTCTTGCGGAATTTGCGAGTGAAAGTATATGTTAACCAAAAGTATAATTCAATTTGTATTCTTTGGAATACCTCCATGTATGTCATATTAGATGCAGGACTTTATGTAGTGGGTAATCCAATGATAACTATAAGATTACAAGCGTCTGGTCCGTCATTCATAATTCAGCCGTCGTCCATTAAAGAATATCCGCGTCCATAATCCAAGGACCTATTCCATATTCCATATAACAGTATTAGCACCAAATTCAAAAAGACAGTCATAGTATACATAAACATAGGCTAGTTTCCTGCCAGAGAGAAGCGGTCAATAGTTTTCAATGATGCCGGCAAGACGGCATGAAGTTCCAAAACTATCAAATCCGTATCGCTGATCAGTATTCTTAATCCAAAATATTCGTTGTAAATTCATCATCCAGAGAATTATGTATCTCAGTCACGCTTTGATTGTGGCTGTTCATATGAGCACCACGAGGATCTTGAAGTACATGGGTTCATACGGTCCCTAGCCCCGGGTTAAGCGGAATTAGACACAAGTTACGAAACGTAACGCCATAGATCTTGCACGCTACGCTCGTATTTTGCTATCAGCATGCGATATGTATGGCCAAATTTGAGAAAACTTTTAGTGGAAGCGCTTGGTGGTATAGCCCTGTTTTATAAGTTTCTGCAACAATGTTTTGTGACGTTGATTAAAATCGTCACATTTAACACAGGATCTAGCAAATGCTACTAGGCGAGATATGCATACGCCATCTGTAATACTACTGTCCAGGAAGAGATAGTTCATGA